>JAHBCN010019284.1:0-16129 GCA_019359885.1 Listronotus oregonensis
CAACGTTACTTTAAAAGAAACTATAAAATTGAGGAAGACATAGATATAAATATTAAACATAATTAATTAAAAAATATGATTTAAGAAAGAATAACAGCATTATTGTTTTTTATTATTTGTTATCAAAAAATTAGTATTTATAATAAAAATTTATTTTTAAAATTATTCAAATCTTTTATTTTGTATGTATGTCCAGATAAGGGAGATAAAAGCCAGAACTCAAAGGGATTGAGAGTTTAAAAGCCGGAGTTGACATACTTAAAACCCCACAGAATTAAAATTAATTGTAAAACTGTAAATATTATAAATAAAAACAAAATACCATATATAAAAATATAATATAATATTTAACTATAAAAAATAAAATATATTAATTAAATTAATATTAATATATATATATATATATATATATATATATATATATATATATATATATATATATATATATATATATATATATATATATATTATATATATATATATATATAAAATATATATATAAATATATATATATATATATATATATATATATATATATATATATATATATATATATATATATATATATATATATATATATATATATATAGTGATAAAAACGGCATACCCGCAGATTAGGCTGAAAATTTAATCATTTTTTGTTCGACTTAAAGTAGGTTAAACTGAGTGTTTACCTTTCTTTGTCACTTAGTATATTAATCAGCTGATAAGTGGCTGTGCCATATTATTCTTTTTTAAATTTATTAAAATAGACTAACTTTAAAAATATTTGGATATTCAGGTGTGGTAAGAAGGGGGCTAATAAAAAGGTTATCAAACAAAAAAGAAATATATTAGCTTGTTTGTCACTTTTAAGGTTTTTTAGGGTAAAGAAATTAAAAATAATATTATTTTTTATTATACCTATTCTGTTCCATACATTGGTGGGCAACAATTATTTTCGCTAATGATCTTGTTTTACACCTTCGTTATTTTTAGAAAAACATTACTTTTGAATTTAAATTAATTTACAACATTTTATTTAGGAGTGTAATATTTGCAAAAAAAATTATGGAAAAAAACATTTTTTTACAATTCTTTTTAGGGGCGTATAAAGCAGGTGGTAAGCGCTTTTTTTTTGTATAACGTATTTTAAAAATCCAACATAATATTTATTGGTGGTAAGTCATCATGTCATTATTTATTTATTTATTTATTTATTTATTTAAAAGTTATTATTTGTAACTGTTCAGAAAGCATGGATAGAAATACACCAGATTGTAAAAGAAGGAATTATTTGTTTAGAGCAAAAAAGGCACTTCTGCTATAACTTTATGTTCTCTACGGAAATTACAATAACTAGCAACGGGTGTTTAGTTTATTTACTATACCATACCTTAACGCTAACGACAAATTTAAACTTTGTAAAAAAAAATATGGAAAAGGATATTTTTAAAAATATTTTGTATATTTGAGGTTTTAAAAAGCTGACGTTAAATTCATTTTAAAAAATTAAGAGTTAATATCTATACAGCATTCTGACTATATCGTTAGCATGGCCACATTGTATTTATCGATCTTGATATAAAATACATAAAGCAACTACTTAATTAAAGGAACAAAGTTTTATACATATTTTTACTAATAGCCACATTCCCTTTGCGCATTGATTAGATATTCATTAAAACTGGTAATCCGAAATCCATTCGAGCGCTGCACTTGGCTCATGCAAATCAAATATTAAGCGGCAATGTTATACGACTCATGTCCTTTTCATAGTTAATGTTATTTACTGTTCTAATAAGTTGTTAATAATTTTCCATATAAATTAAACCATGACTACAAAGTAAAGTAATCTCCACAGCATTTCAATAGATAATATCCCGTTCCGTTTCCCATCTATTTTGTCAAATATGCAGAGTAATAAAGAGTTATTAAATAGTTAAAAAGAATGGGAAAATAGGTAAAATGAGACAAACATGCATAGTTTAAACTTAAATGCAACTAAAAAGACAGAAAAATTATAACTAATTTGAAAATATAACAAGCAAATACAAATTAACAGTTGACACTTAAGACAGAGCAGCTAAAAACTTATTTTTATTCGCACACTAATCTAATTAAAAAAACCTACTTCCTTACTTCACCTATTGAACCATATTTTGTATCATTTAAACCGTTTTTTAGTACTAACCGTAAGCTATACTAAACTTTAGTAATTTATTTCCTTGATCGTTCAGATAACGGCCCAATGGCCCAGGTTATATTCCTTACAATCTTGAGTCACAGAACCCATGTCGCCATATACCCTTTTAATAATACCTCCTCTAAGGATTTCTTCGAAATATTTCTAGACACGAATCAACTATGTATTTATTGATACCTATATTCCACATACCACAGTGAACACTGAATCTTCCAATCATAAACAGTGTGTTTTTTACTATTTTTATAAAGACAGACTTTTAAAAATTTGAACTTTAAAAGAGTTTCTGCATATTAGCAGTCTGAAAAGGTAATTTAAAAAAAAATCGACTTTAAAAAAATTGTAAATTAAAATTACAAAATAATGTTTTTTATATATACACTAAATTTACCATCAAACACAAAATTAAAATCAGGTACGAAAAAAATTAGGGGCCTACACTATTTTTTTTTTAAGGTACTACTTAAAGATAATAGTGGAACTGGGAGATTAAACAGGGTATATAAAACGTCGTGCTGTCACCTCTACCGAGAAAGCTACAAATAATGAATCTCAACTTCTTAATGATCCATCACGTCTTGAAAAATATTAAAAGCCGATACTCAGATTTGCACAATTTTAGCAAGGGATCCTCTTGTTCAAACCGAACATATTGTATGCGACATCGGAGTATAGGTGGATTCCATTGCTGAACATGTCGAGTCTCAGACAGTGCCTTGTATGTGTCTTTATGATAAAGAACTACAGGCAACAGGAAATTAGAAAGTTAATATTCTGAACAAATACAAAGAAAGAAGGAATTTGATCGCGAAGCTTGAAACTAATATCATTAAACTTAGAGTGCTAAACCAAAATTTGTTAATGAGTATTGAGACTTTGTCTGTTAATAATGAAGTATATTCTAAGAAAGTGAAGAAGTTACAAAATGACTTGACTTATTTATTGATAGTATTTATTAATGGTTAAAAGAAAATAAATACTTTTTTGTATAACTATGTATTACTTTCTAGCTATTGTCAATTATAAACTGTTAACGGAGGTATACTGATACTAACACATAACAATTGCTTGAGGTTTATAGTTGTGTAAATATTAAAAAGTTTAATTATTTAATTATAATAAAACAATAAGTTTTTAATTGTGTTATGTTCTGGTTTAAATCTTTATATTTTGTGTACTTTTTAAGCTTTGAAGACGCCAAATACATTAAATTTATTAGCTTTTGTCCTGACGAAAAAACAAACAAATGTTATGTTTAAAAATCTAAAGTGCATGTAATTCTCGCGTGTTCAGTTCCATAAAGTACTATTGCAGTTTTATATCTTAGATATATCCTCCAACATTAATTTTGTTGTCGTTAAAAGCAAAAAAGCATAGTGACGAAAACTTAAATGCATGGTTTTACATAATACATATTTGAATTGTAAGAGAAACGAGACAAAAGAAGCGGCAGAAGAAGAGACATGACGAGATATATTAGTTTGTGAACTGTTATTAGACAAAAAGTAAAATAAATAGACCATCATATATTTATTGAAAATAAAAAATAAATAAAAATTCAATATTAAAAGAAGTTATTTGGATGTATCCTTTAAAAACGGATATTTTTAAAAGTTATTAGCAAATCCAAAATTATCGTGTGTAACCGGTTTATAAGAGATAGGATTTATGAATTAAATAGCAACAACCTTTTTGGCTTAAGTGAGTGTATTTATAAATAAACCTTTATCACTATATACCTTATTAAGAACCTGTAAACTAAGGTTAAACAATAAAAACGGGTATTAACATTTTATTCGTATTAATTCATCACACAAAATAAATGCAACAAAATCAATCAAAGATCTAAGGCAGCCAAACATTTACTCTTTAAAAACAGGTGTTTAAACATTTGTGATAAAATATTAGATATTACAGAATAATATTTTAAGTACAATCTTCTTTATTTGATTTTAATTATTTCTTTTTTTTTAAATAATTAAGCTCAAAGAATAAAATAAAGACCTATGGCAGGGCTGGCCAACGTGGTTAGACCCAAGATCTACTGTTCACTGACAATGCGATCTACCAATTAAATACTTCTTAAGATCCTAAATAAAACAGCATTTTTTAGTACAGTCTGTTCTACGTATTTATATTTTTGCCTTGCACGATCAACTGGACTAATAGTCGCGATCGACCGGTAGATCGCGATCGACCGGTAGGTCAGCCCTGGTCATTTTAATAAAATATGTGCATGGGTAGTGTTTTAAATTTTAACTTAATAGCTCGACCTAAGTTTTATAGAAAACCTTTTAAAACGGGAAATACGATACGTATTTTTGCAATTTAGCAATAGTAATGTCGATGGAATCATTTTCCAGACAGTCCTGTATATCAAAAAGGTAAACATAATATATAATACAACAATTAAGACTTTAAAGAAACAGCTGTAATTAAAGAGTAATTAAAAAATATATACATCATAAACAATTTTCTAGCCAACTTTTAAAACGGTATATTTTTCGAGCGCTGTAGCGGGCAAATTTATTTTTGGCAGTAAATTTTGTTCCAGTTACCGTGACCCCGAACCGACAACGGGCCGCATTTGTTTATCGTCTAAAACAGATTGCATACAAAGATTCATATTTTTCGACTAATTGTGTCGTATTTTACACAAAACGGCGCTTAAGTGTTGCTTAACCTACTAATTTTTAATCCATGAAAATTTTATTACTTGGTGCTTACAAACTGTTTAGTGTGCTAGACTATTGAAACTTAATTTTAGTTGTTATTATTTTTAAAGCTGAGGGGAAAAGCTTCTAACTAAATAAATACAATCCTATCCTATCCTAAGTTCATCGACTTTGCCTTAACTTATTGCTTTTTTAACAATTCAAATAAGCCATGAAGATGAATCAAAATTATTTAAAAGTTAGACGTTAGAAGGAAGTTAAAATCAAAAAAATTCTGACCTAATATTTCAGTTTTTTAAAATATTTTTTGTTAACTCTTGGGACAGTCCACGAAGGTTAAGCCTAAGTACTAATGTACGGTGGGTGTCTGAAGTGCGGTAATATGAAGTTTATTAATACGAGACTTAAATATTTGGAGATTTGGGGGAAAAGGCAAAACTTCTGCGGGTAGCAGATTGCATAGTACTTATAATAATATAAAAATAAAACCAAGAGACTAGTCCGGAACATAGCCTAAAAAGTTCCTTTTGATAAATCTCCTAGTGTCGTAACCCAAAAAATAAGTCTTGCGATCTAAAGAACTAATGCCGCTGCCGTGATGGATACCTTTTATGAGGAGACAGGTTAGAAGCAGATTATTATTATTATTTCATAGATATCCGATATAACGTATCCCATGGCTCTGACCCCATAGAGCGTCATGCGAAAGGCCATCCATGTCGAAGACCACTCCTTGCGTCCGCTCGGTCAGTGATCTTCGGCCAAATTCATTTGCCTCAGTAAACGAAGGGATCCAAGGACAACAGATTTCTGCATTTTCATCACCAGTTATTGGGGTAAATATTAACATGCGGGAATATACTTCTGCTTCCTTTATCCTTCATGCCCCCAAAAAATAATCAGGACAACCAATCGCACGTTATACTCAGGCTAGAGCCTCCGAAGTTTGCCAAGAAGATCTTAATAATTGACTTGTTTTTCCCGTTCGTGTATATCGATGTTTGTTTTCGCTGGGGCGGGGAATTCAATCACATACATGGAGTTATTTGTTTTTTCAAGTAAAACGATATCAGGTTTATTAACGCGAATTTGATGCGCAGTTGGGAACGCATAATTTCAATATGTGTCACAGTTGCAATTTTCTACTACTGCCTTGATATCTTGGGAGAAAATGTTAAAATTGCTATTTTATCGATGCCGTAGTAATGTCTAAGGTAATAGTAAAGTACCTGAAGAGCATTGTTCTGTTACCACTAACAGCATGCACTGGATAAGCTGACAATAAGTACATAAGGGTTTCGGGTTGCTGTCGACAGGTTTGATAAGCAGTATTGGGGATGTTAGAAAAATGACTTTGGTACACCAATGTGTTTATTATCACATCTTGACATGCCATTAGAAAACCCTCGGTCTTAGACTTAAAACCCAAATGTGAGGTTTG
Source organism: Listronotus oregonensis (assembly GCA_019359885.1). Lineage (NCBI taxonomy): Eukaryota > Metazoa > Arthropoda > Insecta > Coleoptera > Curculionidae > Listronotus > Listronotus oregonensis. The sequence goes on from JAHBCN010019284.1 coordinate 6,302, forward strand.
GAGATAGATTGAGTATTTCTCTGTTTTGGTTAAATACTCGGTGTTACGGCTTAATAATGTAAACTTCAAAGAGCATCTTCTGTTCTGCTCTTTTGTATGCGGTTCTTATAGCTTTGGACTAAAGTCTCATAAGTCGTTTGGATCTATTGCAAATTTAAGGCCGATTTTCTCTGCTGCTAGTACCTCTGGTTAAATAAGAATGCTCCAACATATATAGCTATTTCGTGTGCTCTTCCTAGTTGCATCAATGGATCCGTACTATTGAAAACTTGACAAGCAAGACTTAAAACCAGACGATCAGGCATACACTTCAAGCTTAAAAGTCCACGACCTCCCTGGTGGCGTGGGATGTATATACGGGATGTTGATGAGCAGGGGTGGATGCTTAGGTTAAAATGCATCATTATTCGTGTGCTGATGTCGAGCTCGCGTAGTTCCTCTCGCGTCCACCTAACTACTCCAAAAGAATAAAGCAATACAGGAACTGCTAGCATGTTAGTAGCAACAAACTTATTTATTCCAGAAAATTCGGATTCCCAAATTTTCCGTAAACGTCGCCTTTTTCTTTTATACCGAGGGCAAAAATCTTCAGAAAGACTAGCTGACTAAGGTGTTCGTTGCCAGCTAGTGCCGGATTCACACCCTCTTGAGTGCGCCTACGGACTAAAAACCCCGGCTCCGGCCCTTGAGCAGTGGAACCGCCTTTTAGCATTACTTCGCTGCCCAAGTATGGTCTTAAAGGATGGTGTAAGCCTTCTTCTTGTTGAGGTCTTTTAAAAACTTTATCTCAGGTTTGGTAGCCTTTTATATTTATCTACTGTCTCTTTCCTTAGTCTCTATTATATGTCTAATTGTTCCATAGGTGGTATTCCACTCTGTTTCAGATGCAAGCAGGCCTGCAACTAGGTTTTCCTCACTAAATAATTTCCCTGTGTCTGTTCTGTACCTTAGTCTTATATCTTGCCACCTCGATCAGTAAAATAGGGTGTGTTCCACATCGTCTACGTCCTTACAGTAAATGCAGTTTTCGGAGTCTATGATTTGCCGTTGGTATAAATACTTTTGGAAACATCCATGACCAGACAATGCCTGGGTAAGATAATAGTCCCCTTCTCCAAATTTTCTATTAATCCATATATCGATGTTTGGTATAAGTATCCATGTCCATCGGCCGTAGGTGCCGTTTGTCCACTTCTGTTGCCATCTAGACATAAGTGTTCCCCTCGCGGTGTCAGGTGGTTCTCCACTATATCTTTCGTATCGTTCCTTTATAAGTAGGTCAATAGGGGGTACTCCTGATATTACTCCAACCGCTTTCCCAGATATTGTCCTATACGCGCTACTTATTCTAATACCCATCCTGCGTTGGATTCGACTAAGTTTATTTAAAAGCTTTTTATTCTCGGTTATTTTATGCCAAATCGGAGCTGCATACAGAATTTGTGAATGAATCACACTCAGGATTATTTTTCTTTTCGATGAACGAGGTCCTCCAATATTCGGCATCAGACTTGATAGTGCAACGATAGTCTTTTCTGCTTTTTCTGATATTTTCTTTACGTGTTCGGCAAATGTGAGCTTTGTATCTATCCATACTCCCAGATAATTAATTGCTGGACTCACTGGCACCGTTATGCCTTCCACTATGAATTGTATCGGTTGGATTTTTCTTTTGGTAGTCAGAAGGACTGCTTTGGTTTTTTCTGGTGCTAGTTCAAGTCGTCTGCCTTTTATCCAATTTACCACCCTTTGAATGGCAGTGTTTGCAATGTTCATAAGTGTTTCCTCATGTTTCGCCACCACCACCACTGCAATATCATCCGCAAACCCGATTAGTGTTGCGCCATTTGGAAGCTATGTTTCTAGGAGGTCATCATACAGTATATTCCACAGGGTAGGAGCCAACACGGAGCCCTGTGGAACTCCACTATTGATTTCCATTGTTTTTGAAGTGCCTTCAGTTTCCATGAATATCTCTCTTCCGGACAAGTAAGACGCCATGATGCTGATGAGGCTTTCCTCTATTTTTCTTTTTCTCAGTTGCTCTGTAAACATCGCCTGTAATTACTTTTTTAAATGTTTATAGGGATATACGTATTTATTTAATTTATTACTTTAAAATTTTAATGTTTAGGTAATACCATGGAGGACCAGAGAAATAAGTGGAAATGATTTAGAATAAGTTTGAAAAAATATATGCTGTTCTAAAGCGTTTCCATTAGAAAACGATAGGTTGCGCTGGCTACGATGGTACGGTATTCTTAAATGGTGTTGCCAGACAAAACGTTATAATGGTATTTATCCTATTTTTTAAAGATTAATATAAAGGATTTGTTTTATTACACATATGTTTTATTTTCCATAAAAACTTTTTTGTTTGGAAATTAAAGCAATAAATTTTTTAAGAAAAAAGTTTAAATAAAAATTGGAAGATTTAGTCGATAATAAAAAGCTATATTGGGAAAGCTTATTTATTGAACTAAAGCTGCATAAAAATTTGGGTTCCGCTTAAGCAAATTTGCACTCGTATAATTTTCTACGCATAATTAAAAAGGAATAAATCTCCCAAAAGTAATAAAACTTTACAGAACTAACAGACCAGTCTACTTTGATAAGGCAATAATAGTTCGTAATTTTTTTTTTGTTAAAAAGGTAAAAAAAGGTGGAGTGGAGGTAGTGGGATTCGAACTCGCATCTTACCTGATACAAGCCTAGGTCTCCCTCCTTAAAAAGTAAAAACAGGAAAATTCACACATATTAAATAGCCTAAGGTAAATTTTATTATTGCTTTGTAATTAAACTAGAAAAAATACATTACTTCATAACAGTACATTGGGTAAAAAATATTTAAACTCAAAATAGTATTTTGCGAATCACCTCTCTAAATATGCTAAAGTTTGGTGTAAATAGGTTTGAAATTAATTACGGTAAATCTGCTCATATTTCCCGCAGAGTTATTAAGCTTTAAAATGGGCAATTAACCCATAATAGTCTAGGAGGAATCGGCGCATAAGTACCAAAAACTATTTCACCTTAATTTTTTTTTTATACGATCACCTTTAAATTGCCCTATTGATCATATAAATGCATGTTGCCATAAGGCAACCTGGTGCCATTTTATTTAAACCGAAATGGGTTAAACAGTTGCAAGAAATTGTTATTTCCTTATCTATATTCTTTATTGCAATATAAATAAAAAAGGTCCTATGAATTTTTACGATCAAGTTAATATTTTTGGAGATATAAATTTTTAAAGGTTCGAAAACTCTCAAATTTGGGTACTTTTAACCCATGAAAAATATATATGTATAAAAAAAGAATAAAACACAAGGAATAAAAATTTTTTGTTCCTTATACAATAGTCAATAATATTCTTAATTAAGACTTAAAAAATTACATTGTTTATATAGGTTTTTTCATTGTTTATTGCGCGCGCTCACAAGTAAAATAAACCTCTAATAACTTTTGTAAAATTGATTTCACGAAAAATCTTATTAAAACAGATTGTAGATATTTTAATAATTAATAACATTGTTTTTTTTTTAATTTAGAAAAAGTTAAGAGTTTTTAAGGTAAATGATAAATAATGATTTAGGACACAGAGGCCGATACAGCGTAAGAGTCAGAGAGACGGGTAAGGACGGGACACATACCTGTGGGCGCGCGTAATAACAATTAAAAAACAGGTATAAACAATATATTTTTTTTAATTTTAAAAAAGAATATTATAACCTATTGTATAAGAAATGAAAAAAATATATATTTTATTCTTTTTTTTAAATATATTTTTCATGGGTCAAAAGTACCCAAATTGGAGATTTTTTAAACCTTTAAAAATTCATATCTCTAAAAAAATCTTAACTTTATCGTAGAAAGTCATAGGCCCTTTTTTATTTGTATTTCAATGATGAAATAAAAAAAATTTTCCGGTTATAAAATAACAAATCCTTGCAATTGGTTAAACCATTTCGGTTTAAACAATATGGCACCAGGTTGCCTCATGGCAACGTGCCTTTATATCATCAGTAGGGCAATTTAAAGAGAATCGTAAAAAAAATTGGTTTCCTCCTGGACTATAAAGGATTTTAATGACATGATAGCTATTAGTATATTATAACAAATTAGAAAATGTTTCATTCATATAACGGTTTCTGCGGTAAGAGGGTAACAAAATCTCGCAAAAGAGCAAAAGTTTCACAAGTCTAATTATACGAAATGTATAATTTTATGTTAAAATGCTTTTTATTATTATGCAAAAATAATGAATTTTATAAGTTATTTTAAAAATCAGCTTTATGTATTAGGGTTTTGTTATCACGTTTTTTTTTTTTTATTTAAAAAAGCCTGCGGCGGCAAAAGTTATTACGCCAAGTATTAAATTAGGTATTGCATACAGCATTTCTTTATTCAAAAAAAAATATTTTATTTTAAAATTTGGAATGCATGAATAATATGTCACCTGGACTTTTTTACCGTTTATGACGTTTTGTCATAAATGACTTTTTATTTTGCTTGACTATATATATAACTATGTATTTATAATTTTCAAAAAGACAAAAAAGGGTGGTCTGTTATTTAATTTTAAGTTTACCTTAAGTTACTTAAGCATTAAGCATAGGTAACCATGTTTCATTTAAATTAACACATTTATCTTCATTTAATGATATAAAAGCTTTTTTTTGTATTTTACGTTTTTTAAACAAGTTTTCTTTGCTAAAATACTAGAAGTACTCCAGTGTATTATGTGGTTCTTATCAAATACGTGTAAACAGATTTTTAATTTGTGAAATTCTGTGTTTGGCTAAGGGTATGAAAGTTTTACCTATATAAAATTTATTACATTCACAAGGAATCTTATAAATAACATTTTTTGTATTTTCGTTTAAATTGTATGGTTTTGTTTTTGTTACTTGAGATCCAATAGTGTTTTGTGTTTTAAATAGAGTACGAATGTTAAATGTATTACCTATTCGTTAAATTTTATTTAATAAACCAGAAATATATGGTAAAAATAATTTGTATGGCTCTATTTTAATTTTGTTTTAAATTTGGTTGTTTAAATTTTAAACAGCATTTGTTTATAAAATTAAGGGGATAATTATTTTAAACTAAAATATCTTTTTTTTTTCATTTTCTTTATTTTGATCAGGACTTTTTACACCTCCTTTTATTCCATTATTGGCGGAATAGAGTTAAAATTGTAATGTATCTGTTTGTATGTGTGGGTTTTTTGTAAATTTTAGCTTTAAAATTATTACATCTTTTTTTAATAAAATATCAAGGAAAGAAAGTTGTAAGTTTGTTCTTTTTCTAAAGTAAAATAAATGTTTTAAATTATGAGAGAGATATTTTAATTTTTAGGTTTGCACATCGACTTAGAATTAAATTTTGAAGAGTTTTTTTAAATTATTTTTCTAATAATATATTAACTAAGCTTACTTTTTAAAATTTTAATTTTTATAATGATTCCCCCAACCGGCGCCTATGAGCTGAATGTCAATATCGACTTTCAGGTTACTAGATAAGCAGGGGTGATTGCTAAGAAAAATAGTTTAATAGTGTCAAGACTTTTTTTTCATTAAAACATCTTTTATAATACCGAAACTACTTTTTTAAATTAAAAAGGTGAGTGGATGAAGGTGCTATTTGACATTATTATAGTTTCTGATATTTATACTAAAAGAAGGTAATATCTGCCTATTCAAATGTATATTTTTCTTTTAGGGATTATCGATAGTAACTTAGCAGTAACTAGTAACTATCGATACTTCCTGAAAAAAAGATATAAGTTAGAATGGGCAGATATCACCTTCTTTTAGTATAAATATCAGACATTTAGATAATGTCGCATAACACCTTCATCTCCTCACCTTTTCAATTATTTTTGAATTTTTATTCTTAATTTACTTAAATTAACAAAGTAAATTACACCCGTATAAAGGTTAACCTGTTTTTTTCTCTATTTTTAGTAACGAGCAATTAAATAGACATTTTGTAATTAGTTTTAAAACATAACAATTTTTGCAACAATCTTAAAAAGTGTAAGTAAGTAAAAAATAAATATATCTTAGTAGTTATTTTTAATATTAATCTTTGTAAAAAAAATGTTTTCCTTATTTGATTATGGCGTTGGCTGTCACTTTTTTGCTTTTTGCGCCATTCGCCATAAAAAATATTAATAACTGTTTGAAAAATAGTTAAAACATTGTTTGAACCTTTTTTTTTGCTTTTTTACGTTTGCGTTTACTCAGCAACATTGTTTAATTTTGAAGTTTACAAACCAATATTTGGATATTACCACAACTGTTAATTAACGAACCGAGAATAGAATCTGTTTATTTATCGTATATAGAGCATTTAATTTAGAATCACACATCCATGTCATGTAATATAGGTTCTAATTTGTACATAAGGACAAAATACCATTTAAAAGCAAGATATATTATTTAAAATTATGTTATAAGGAAAAAAAATTTAAAACTGTTGGAAAGTATTAATTATCCAGTCAAAATAGACACTCAGCATTGCATAAATTTCCAGGAAGCTAAAAATTTACATGAAGGTTAGGGATTAAATATCTTCTTCCTTTTTATCTTCTTCTTATTCTTTTTCTCTTTCTTCATCTTCTTTTTCTTCTTCCTGAGATTATGTAAATTGTTCAAACGGCCATACATCAGTTGTTTTGTTGTTGATGAAGGGATCTTCTTCTGTTGGAGATTCAACATTTGAACACGACTGGCCTTGACAACTGGTGCATGCTGGTGAATAAAATAAACCAACTTTTTTGCAGGCGCATTTTGAATTACACCACTTTTTACAGGTGGAAGTAGAACTGCAGTTATATAATGCTATGAATAATGTTTGTAGTTTCAAAATTATAACATCTTTTTTTAATCCAGGAAGCTGAAAATTTACATGAAGGTTAGGAATTAAATATCTTCTTCTTTTTTATCTTTTCCTTATTCTTTTTCTCTTTCTTCATCTTCTTCTTCTTCTTCTTCTTCTTCCTGAGATTATGTAAATTGTTCAAACGGCCATACATCAGTTGTTTTGTTGTTGATGAAGGGATCTTCTTCTGTTGGAGATTCAACATTTGAACACGACTGGCCTTGACAACTGGTGCATGCTGGTGAATAAAATAAACCAACTTTTTTGCAGGCGCATTTTGAATTACACCCCTTTTTACAGTTGGAAGTAGAACTGCAGTTCTAATGCTATAAATAATGTTTGTACATACTAATTTTAAATGTTCTAAATTGAACCGTTAATTTTTTATATTATTTGTTTTAAAAAATAAATCCGTGACTCTAAAATATGACTATTTATATATTTAAACAAACGACCTGGCGGGGGAAATGAGAATTATCGATGACTACCGATTGAATATTTTCCCAAATAATTGCTGCCGCAGCTTTCAGGATCCTAAATCGTTCTTCCTTGCCATTAGCCTTTTTTTTTTCACTTTTAGATTAATTTAAAATATCATGATGCTTGTCAATAAAACATTCAAATGTTAATTGCCCCTATGATAATAATTTTATTATCATAATTTAATTTTAATCAAAGTTCAGTAGTTCTTTTACTGTGCTAGTTTCTTAACATATACTTTCATAACTTATTTTATATTTTGTTTATTTAGATTTTAGTTTTAATCTAAATTAATTATTAAAAGCTTAAAACATACATGTTTTTAAAAATGTGCAAGAAACAAAATAAAGTTTCCTTTAAAGTGTTAGACAATGATATGATTTCAATAACACTAAACTCTTGAACTTTCATTGTCTTCATTTGTTAATTGGTACACAACATTTCGATTGCTAATGTATCTCCAACTGTTTTAAAGTGATAACTAAAAAGTACTGTTAAAGCTACGACCTTACATTATATACTAATTACTGTTCACCGAATCTTGACCGATTTTTCACGTTCAGTAATGGCAGCCAAATTTTCAGGATGTCAATACTAGGCTTTAATTTTTTTTCAGTAGGTTCCTTATAAAAAATAATTTTTGCTTTAGACCATTTTGTGCGGTATTTTTTTAACCATTACCACGATGACAGGTAAGGGTGAATTTTGCTACATCAAACATCTAAACTGTCTCCGATCAAATTCACAATGGAAAGGAAGCAAAATATTGCTGTACCTTTTCTTGACGTTCTAGTTAAACAACATATTGGACATTTATAAATCTAGATATACAGAAATCCTACTTACTCAAGACAAAATTTACATTAAAATTCTAAAACTATTCCAACGGAACTAAACAAGGGGTAACAAACACCCTATATAGGAAGGTAAGGAATCTCTGTATGAAGAAATCACTTATGTAACTAGAGATTTTGGTCGGAATGGTTACAATGAAAGGCTGTTTAAGGAAACGATTGATCAACATTAAAGAAAACAAAATACTTCGATCAACGAACGATCACGAAACTTAACCAAACCAAACATTTATGACAATTTCGTATATTACAGGAACTTTGGAGAAGATCCACAAAATCACAAACGAGTCTAACATTAAAAGAGTATTTAAATCCCAAACCACTCTTAGAAGTATTCTTACTCAGACCGAACAACAATATCCCAAATAAAGACTCTACCTTTTAAATTCCCTGCAAATGTGGTGAAGTTTACACTAAGGAAACAAAAAGATCCCTCAAAATTAAAGTTAAAGAACACAAAGCCACACGGAAAAAGGTGGACCGACGAGGTCAGGGGTAGCCGAACATGCATGGTCGAAAGAAAACCGCATATAATGTTCTAAAGCAAAGATTATTGAGAAAAAACCGACTGGAAGAAAAGAAAATTTCAAGAAGCTCCAATAATTCTAAACAACCCAGTATTAACATCCAGAATATCTGACTTCCGTTGCTGGACCGTAAAAAATTGGTCAAGATTCGGTAAATACCTCCATCCGTTTTTAAGTGACAACTAAAAACTACTCTTAACACGACCTTATACACACACTACTCTTAAAACAACTAAAGGTTGTTTTAAGAGTAGTTCTTAGTTGTCACTTAAAAACGGATGGAGGTACATCATTAACCAAAACGTTGTAAACCAAGTAACAAATAAAGACAATAGAAGGCCAAGATCTTAATATTATTGTTACAAAATAATGCCGAATTATATTTTCGTAAATTACATAGGGAAATACTGCAACATGCCGTAGGGTATGTTCTTAGTGTTAATTTTTTAAAATCTTGAAACAGTCCACAAACATAAAACTCTCTATGGGCAGTAGGTTCCATAGACTAAATTTATACGTCTTTACCATAACTTTGTGAATATTAATTGGTTTTTACTAATCCCCAAATATTGCCAAAAAGTTTTATTCTTCAATTCACACAATTTATTAGTTTCTTTAAATTGTTCAATACTTTAACAGAGCTTTTTTTATAAAAAATTTATAAATAGAAACATACGAAAAGTAAAACTTTTCTCGACAATTTAAAAAAGTGTTTTTATGTAAAAATTTTTAAAAAATCCTAAAGATGGGTATAGTTGCTTTTCTAAAAAAAATGGCATATTATTTGGACCGTAACCCAACAACCGTAATCGTCGATCTGAATAATTTCTCAAAGCTTACGGCAGTAGCTAGTATTTTACGTAAAGCTTCCTTAATTACCCAAACTAATTATGTGCAAGCTGTATTGCTTAAATAGTACATGCGGTAATTCAGCAGATTTATAAATGACACAGCAATATATTTCTGCTATATTAACTTAAAACTTCTATTTTTTTAATAGACCTTAAAATATTAATGAAGTGATATTGATTCAGGCGTCTAGTATTATGCGTGTATGTTTTTTATTAACTTTAAAAGAA
>JAHBCN010019285.1:0-16078 GCA_019359885.1 Listronotus oregonensis
GATGTTATCGCCGGAGGGCACTTTCTTGAATTTTTTTTCGAATGTATATAAATTGTAGGAAACCCAACAAAAGGTGCTTTAATAACTGTTATTCAGTGAAAAGGTTATAACTAGGCTCAGTTTTTTTTTTTATACTTTTAGTTCCCTAAATTATAAGCGTTTATTAATAGAAAATTATGCATTAAGATCTTTAATAAATGATTTCATTTTGTTAATACTAAAACCGATCGCCCAAAAAAATAAACAATTTGATATTTTTACTTTTTTGGGATAATTAATTACTATTGTTACAGTATTTGTCTAACTTGATTTTTATTTTATTTACGTATAGTTAGTGAAAACCATAGAGTACAGTTATTTAAAATGTATTTTTTTTTCTACATAAAAAAGAAAATAATGGGAAAAAGCTTTAGCGGGTTTATATATTCATATCAGGTTTTTGAAACAGGCAAGCGTTATATAATTTTTTTTTTGTTTTTTTTTTTACCATTAAAAATTTAAAAAAGGGTTGTAAATATACAGGGTGTTAAAAAAATGCACTCACAAATTTTAGGGGGTTTTTTCCTCTTTAAAAAAATTTTAAAAAAAGGTTCTATCAATATGGGTCCGAAAATAAATAGTTTGTAAGATATAGGGTGCTAAATTTTTTTTTTATATAATTTTTTTCTTTTCTTAAATACCCTCTAGCGGTTTTTCTTGAAATTTATTAATTTTTGTTTTTAATAAAGGCTTAATTTGGGGGATCATTAATTAAAATTGTTAAGTTCAGTGACGTCTCGGGGGTAACCTTAATAAAAAAAAAGCAGCCACTCCCTTTTTTTGCATTTTTTAAAAAACTAACTAAACTAAACGGCTGCTCGTTTTGCCGAGAATAAAAAACATTAAAATATAAAGAGCTTGAAGAACGCTTTATCTTCTTTCCCTTTTGCTGTTGAAACTTTTGGTCCTTTGGTGATGAGGCTAAGGGTTTTATTAATGAAATTTGCAAAAAAATACAATGAAAAAAATCTCGAAGTTTCATTATCCAAAGAATTGGGTTTTGCTGTGCAACGGGGTAATGCAGCATCGGTACTAGAACAATCCAGGAAGACCTAGGACTTGATGAAATTTATAATTTTTAAAATAGATTAAATTATTTATTTATTTTTAGAATATTGTTATTTGGTATGTAGTGAATTATTATTAATAAAAAGGGCCGGTTAAAAAAAAAAAAAAAAAAAAAATTAAAAAAAAAATAAACCAAAAATACATCTTTTTTTTTTTTGATATTTTTTTCTATTTTTATTTTCGAGAAAAAAAACAAACCAATTTTGCAAGTCTGGCGACTTCATTTTTGTTAACTCTAGGTGCAAATTCAAATTTAAACGAAGCAAGATGAAAAAAATATAGGAGACAAAAAAATTGTATTTTCACAATTATTTTTTTATACGTTGTTCCCTGAGACGCCACTGGACTTAATAATTTAAATTTAATAAGGCCAAAATTTGGCCCTTATAAATAGAAATAATGCCCAAATTTCAAGAAAATGAGCAACATTAAGATAATTTCAAAAAAAGTATTTAAAAAAAAAAGTTTAACTTCCTGTATCTTGGAAACTATGCATTTTCGGACTATGCAATGTCAAAGTAGGATATCTGGAATCTCAAGATGGAAAAAAAGGCTATTGTAATGTTGGTCTGGTGTTCTATTTTATTAAAAGTTTTCAGCTATCCTAAACGCAATTACCGAAATCTTTTGGGGGGTTTAAAAGGGGAGGTTATTTACATAAATACAAATAAAAACTTGCAGCACATCGATTAAAGAGCTTAGCAAGAGGTTTATAGAACAAATTAGTGCATTAAATTCAGAAGCAGTTAGGAAAATAAGTGAAGAAAGTATTTTAAAAATATATATGTCTTTACTTGTAATAGTATGTTAGAACTTTTGCAGCTGTACAATATTTGGATGAAATTTTTTAAAAGACAAATCGGTAGGTTGTTTTTATCTTTAAATCAAAGGCTGACAAGTCTTTTTACATAGCTGTAAGACTGTTGATAGTAAATAATATACCGGGTGTTCGTTAAGGGGCCCTTTGCTATCCATATCTGGAGATTTCTTTTTCAGATATTTTTCTAAAAAATTTTATTGTAAAATCCGTCAAGCTAGATTTATTGAAAATAGTATTACGTTTGGAAAGTTACCACAATATAGCGCACCTTCTAGTGTAAATTATAAAATTCAAAAAATTTAAAACTACCAATTCTTCCAGATTGAATTATAACTTTAAGAACGTGACTTAAAAGCATACCTAATTCCACATCAGTTTTCTTAAAAAATTTTCTGGCCTTGCATAATAGTGGTGGAGGAAGGTAACCAATTATTTAAGGGTTTTATCCCCATATCTTCTTAAATATTAAATTTGAATTTAACAGATTTAACTATTTTTTAAACATATTCTTAGAAAATTTAAAATTTAGGTTTCATAGTTTCTGTAACTTTTCAGTAAAATAGATAAATGAAGTTTGCAAGAATAAAAAATTTTTTAGTTTTAATAGATGTTTTAAATACATTGGTATATTTTTATGTCGTTGGTAAAAGGGAATATTCAAACTTACTCTTTTTTGAAAACCCCGATTAATATCTTTATTTGTTTGTCAGAATCATTTAAGGGGATGGATATTCTTCTTCAGAATTTTTTAATATATTTTCGGATCTCTGGGAAAATGGCCGAATGAGACTTATACAAATTCGTTAAAAAAAAACAAGGTTTGAAGACAAATTTCCGGAAAATAAAAAACCCAAAAGAAGAATCGATAGGCAAATGCAAGACGAGAATAAAAAAAATGAGCTCAAATGGATGAACTATATGAGCTGAAAATTGAGTTGCAGTGTCCTTCGTTCCACTGTGCATTGGTTGGGTGTAGCTTGTGGTGGGAATAGCCTGGCCCACAGAACGACGTCTCTTCTATCTATCTCCTTTTTGTGAAGCCCTATTGAGGGTTTGGAACCGGGAACTCAGTCTGTTCTTTATACGTCTATGTTTTCTCAAAATAAACATAATTTCATCGTGGTGCTTAAAAAGGGTTTCTAACACAGGTTCAACATGTCAACAGGTCACTAAAAATATTACCCCCCTTGAGGAACCAGGGGGTTTCTATTTTAAATTTCTTTGTCATTACAATTGTTTTTCCAAATTTTGACTATGGTTAGTCAGTTACTTGTAATGATCTATCTAGCAGTTATAATTTTTTGGTAAAGATAGAAAAAGATATCTGTTTATGAGGCGATGATTTTTTTCCCTATCTTCACGACCTTATAGTTTTGTACCCCAGTTATTTTCCGAAGAATGTTGCTATAATTTATTTTTTCGTTCTTAATGTTGTTTGTTGTTAACATTTTTATTCCTGAAAAAATTTTTAAAACCAACCATTATGTAGGGCTACCTAATCCAAGTTCCCTACTTTTAACCATAGACAAGTGACGGGTTAGTTTTTAAAGGGAATATGTTAGTATAAAAATTTTTAAAGGGATCAAGGGATTATAAGGATAATAACGCTTGAGGTCGATGATGTTGACCGAAAGCGTTATTATCAAAATGGTGCCTTCAAAGTTTAATTTCCCACTAAATATTTTTATATGGGAAAAAATTTTAATAAATTTTGAATGTTTGGTTTAAACCAAATCAAGTACTAGCATTTACCTGAAAAATTGTCGAAACGTTTGTGGTGACGGGTTGAAGTTATTTGTCAATAAGCAGCACATAAAAAATAATTTTGCGATTGAGGCATAAAAATGTCCAAGTAGTGGAAAATACCTATCTGCCCCAAGATATTTTAGTGAAAGCTCTAAAGCTGAGCATGCGCTTTAAAAAAAACTAGGCGGTTTACGAAAAAGAATTTTTCCCATTTTGAGCCCGGGCTGGGAACACTGCGTGGACCGTGTGGACGAAACCGTTTTGATGGCTTATTTTCAAGATTTGTCAGAGTCATATTACCCAAATTTCCCCTTTGGACAATGTTTTCAATGTTACGTAAAAATTAATAGTTCTAAGAAGATAAGAAGTAAGAAAGTTGATTTCTCTGCAACAGTTCCTAAAGCAACTTGGGGGAAATTATCAGCCTAAAAAATCTGATGCGGGGGGTAGTTCCCAGAGCTTAATGAGGGTTTGGAGGCTGGAAGAGTTCTTCGGTAGCACGAGGGTACGTGGATGATAGTGAAAGCTCCCAAAATTGGTAATGCTTCCCTTGTAGTTGGGGAAGTATTCTTCAAGTAACACAGCAACTGCGGTGGGGTATGGAAATGTGGAATTTTCCGGTCAGTTTGAAAATTGTACGTTTTACTTTAAAAAATCTTTTTTATTATGATAAGTATATTGTGTAAGTATGTTTGTTTTTCGTAATAAATGTTAAATAAAAGATAATTTATTGTTTATTTATTGGAAAATTTTTAGGCCCTGGGGCGTTTTTTTTTTTAATAACGCCCGGGGTAATATTTCATATTTAACTGACTTTGACATAATTTATTATTTGTCAAATGATATCCCATCGGACATTAAATATTTAATAGCACCCTTAAAAGGTATTTGAAAATGCTGTAAAAAAAGCAGCAGATTGAATTTTGCGAAACTTTAAGTGCTGAACATTTTATTAAATATCAAAATGGATATAACGTAAAATAATTAAAAAAGAAAGGTAATTTTTTAGAAAGGGGCCCGCAACTACGATTTTGGAAATTTGGTATACGAGGGTTTTTGGTGCGCAGATCACGAATCGGGTTTTTTTGAAGGAAACGTTCGTTTTCGAGATATCCATAAACTTAAAAATTAAACTAACCCTTTACACTATTCCTCCTTTTTTTTGCACAAAATTATTGTTTTTTCCAAATTAAAACATAATAGTTTATAAAAACTTTTAAAAACGGTTTTATATTTTTTTTATACTTTTTTTTCTTTTAAATTTCCCAAAACACATTTCAAACGCCGAAACCCATGTATACAATAGGGTTTTTAAGCAAACATGGTTTCCCGTTTGAAAGTGATTTTCAATTAAATGGAAAAAGGTGTAAAATAAACATTAAAAATTTAAAAAAGGGGTTTATAAAAATTTGGTGCCACTTTAGTGTAAAAATCAAAATTCAAAAAAAAAGGGGAATTTTAAAGAGGTTAGTTTTTTTCAACGATGATGGATATCTCAAAAAAAACTTATTAATTATGTTCTCCCCGGCTGACCTTTGTTGCAGGGGGAGCAATAAGGGGGGAAAGTGGAAAATTTTTTGGGAAAAAAAAACGTCATCGATAATATGTCAGTCATTTTGGCCCTTAAAAATTGAACCCCCAAGGTATCTTAATCCAAAAAGGGGGGACAGTTATGTGGATACCGAGGGCAGTAAAACGGGGCTTTGAGCGCTTTTTATACAGGGTTTTTTTTAATTGAATGTCAAAAATTTAAAGGGGGGAATTTTGGGTTTATTTTAAGAAGAAAACCTCATATAAACTATGTATTAAACCTCCTAAGTGTTAAGATAAGGGTGGAAAATTTTTAAAAATAAATCATTTTTTTTTAATATCAGTAATACCATTTTAGATACTTAAAAAAAATTTTGGGGAATTACATGTATCAAGAGGTATTTGTTAGAGTATTTTTTTTTTATTTCCACCTTTCTTCGTAGGGGAATTTAACCTACCTATTTTGGCAGATATTGATGATACGTCATGATTTCTCATAAAAAAAAAATTTGAAACCCCAACATTTACAACAAAGTTACCTGATTTTTCAATCCGATGCAGGTTTTCGCTTAAAAAATAAAAATTTTCTCTGCATGGTCATAAAAATATCGGTAAACAAAATTACAATGGGAAATATTAGATTTAATTTTCTGGTGAAAACCGTGCGTCGGAAAAAAAAATCAAGAAATCAAATTGTTTTTTTTTTTAGTCTGAGCACGGTTTTCACTTAGAAAAATTAAATCTAGATATTTCTCTGCATGGTGTTTGTTAACCGGTTTTTTTGTGATCATGCAGAGAAAGGGGTTTTTATTTTTTAAGAAAAAACCTCACCCTTTAAAAGAAATCAAGTAATCAACTTTGCTTAAAAATTTTGGGGATTTCTAAAATTTTTTTTATTTTATGAGAAATCATGACAATTTCAATATCTCCCAAAATGGCGGTTAAATTCCATCGAACCCATGGTATAAAAAAAAAAAGTAGTACACTAAAAAATGTCTTTGTCCATATATGCCAAATTTTTTAAAATATCAAAAAGTGGTATTACTGATATTAATAATAGATGATTTTTTTTTAAAATTTTTACCACCTTATCTTTAGGAGGTTTTGAAGTTTTCTTCAAAAAATTCCCCCCTTAAATATTGACTTAAATTTAAAAAAACCCCCTGTATAAAGTAAGCGCTGGGGATAATTTGCCCCCGTTTTACTGCCCTCGGTATCCACCTATTGTATTGTATTGTATTGTAATAAACGGGTCGCTCGGCTTAGTGTAGCCCTCCTTCACTTCGACCTAAAGAGATCTTTTGTGAATACCCTTCGTTGTTTAGTGCCCTAATTCCTATACCTTTAGCAAAGTTCAGGATACTACCGGTGCAAGCTGAATAATATCTCTGGGAGGGGGATATATCCCTTCGAGGTATTTAAGCCGTTGTCGGGTCAGTTGTCTGCATTCACAGAGAATGTGTTCCGCAGTTTCGTTTGCCTCGTGACAAAACCGACATTGTTCATCCTCAGTTTTTCCCCTTTTTTTTAAAATTGATACCCCCAAGGGCCATGCCCTGTTAGGAAGTCGGTAACCAGTTTAAGTTCTTTTTTTGAATTTCCCAGTAGCTTCTTTGTGCAGGTGAATGCGAAATAAATTTTTTCGCCTCCCTTTGTCCTGGATGTTGTTCCAGTAAGTCTCTTTTTGATTTTTTTTCCCATGTCCTGAGTTCCTCGTAGAGGTGGCCTCTAGTGGTGCCACAGAAAGGCTCAGGTCCATAGAATGGTCTCTGTGCTCCTTCCTTGGCGAGTTGATCGGAAATTTTCATTGCCCTCCACTCCTTCATGTCCTGATACCCACTCCAGGTAACTCTGTTGTTTTTGGGCCAGTCGGTTTAGTGATTGTCGGCATTCCCAGGCCAGTTTTGATTTAAAAAGAGCATGAAGTCAATGCCTTCAAAGCAGCCTGGCTGTCCGAAAAAAATATATGGTTGCGCCTAAAAGGCCTTTTTTTGGCACATTCAGAAGCGAAAATATCAATTGCATGGTTTCAGCTTGGAAGATGGAGGGAGCCTTGCCGAGAGATTTTATAGTCTGCATCTAGGCCCAAAGACACCAGCTCCAACCCCTTGTTCCATCTTAGATCCATCAGTGTACCACCAAGTGAGCCTTTTTCATGCTTTGGTTCATTCACACTCATATTTTGGGCGGTCTTGAATAACCACTTCAAAGAGCTGGAAGTCCCCACTATAGGCATTATGTCCGTGGGTTTGGTCAGAGTTTCCCCAATCTTGATTTTCTAAAATTTTAAGGTGACCAGTCAGGTCTCCTGACTTTATACTTTGTCTGGATTACTCTGGAGGCACTCAGTATCGCCCCCCTTTTTATGCAGGTGCAGGGGAAGGAGGTTCAACATTGTCCCCAGAGCTGCCGTTGGGCAAGATTTCATTGCCCAGTAACTCCCAGACAGGCAAGTCTCTGCAGAGAAACTTTCCTTGTGTATTTTTTTCCTCTTTTTTTGGCCCCCAGACCAGTGAGGCATAAGTAACTATAGGTATTACAACTGTAATGTATGACCAGTGATCTTTTTGGGGTTTTTAGACCCCATGTTTTACCAAAGTCTGCGGCACGCCCATAGTGCCGTTGATGTTTTTGCGATAGTCCTTTTTATTTGCGAGTTCCAATTGAGTTTCTGGTAAAGGACAATTCCCAGATATTTTACTTTTTAGAAAGTTTGTTTAATGCCGTTTAACATAGGAGCTATAAACCTTTTTTTTCCTCCTTTTTGTAAACGGTATTATATTTTTTATTTGGTTTGACATTTAGCCCTTTCGTTGAGCACCAGTTCTAAAAAGTTTAGGGCCGCTTGCATGCGAGCAGATAATAGATAGTACTCCACCCTGTGGACACCCCCTTTTCCGCTCTGACCATTGCAGTCGCGTCCCCATAGCAGACTGATTTTGGGGTTCTTAGCATGGCCCCTTTTAAACGTTGAGGGTTCAAGTCCCTTGATTCTGCTGCTCTTTGTATGGATTCGAATGGGGGTTTTCAAACGCACCCCTATATCAAGAAATGCCCCATAGCCGCTTCTTTTGCATCGAATGTCTTTTCTATGTTTTGACTAGACATTGTAGAGCATTGATCGTTGATTTTGCCGGTTGGTAGGCAAATTGTTTTGGGGCTTTCGAGTTTCGTTTTTTTATATGCTGGTCAATTATTTTCTCCATAGTTTTAAGGGGAAAAGAAGATAAATAATGGGGGGATAGGGCTTCGGCTCATCCATAGGACGCCGACCGGCCTTTGGATGAACGCCACCTTAACTTTCCTCCCGTTTTTTTGGTATGTAGCCCAGTATGTAACTGGCTTTAAATTTGCTTTGAGGTTCGGTAGTATTTCCTATGCCCTGCTGTAGCAGGGCTGGAAATATCCATCCTACCTGGGGATTTATAGGGTTGGAAACTATTAACCGCCCATTTTATTTTATTATCTGTGAAGATTTTACCTGCTAGGCTTTTCCCTGCTTTGTGGGGCGTGGTTCGTCCCATGTTGGGTTTTTCCCGTATTTGGTCATCTTCATGATGGTAGATCCTGGGAATGGGTTTTTAACAAAATCTCCAAACTTTCCCTTGGAGTCTCAGCATAGCTGTCATTGGTCTGCTTTTTAAATAGTCCAATTCCGTTTGAGTGGTCTCGTGCTAGGACCTTTTGGGGTCGCACTGCCGGGGTAAGATCATTTATCCCTTCGCAGAACGTTCTCCATGTTTTTCCTTTAGATTTCCTCAATTCTTTGTTATATTCAGTAAGGGCTCTGTGATAGTTGTCCCAGTTGCCCGATGTTTTTTCTACATTAAAGGCTTTCAGATTAACCTTTAGTCGGTCAAGCTCCCCGTTCCACCAGGGAACATCTCTCGAGGGTTTCCCCTTTTGTTTTTCCGGGGAGCTTTTTTCATATGAAGAGATCAAGTGTTCCTCTAAGTTAATGGAGGTGCGTCAAGTTCTTCAATAGTTGTTATGGATGAAGGGAATCCCCCAACTTCTGACTTTGAAATTCCTTAAATAGGGACCAATCAGTCAGTTTGGGCACTCGGGATTCATCCAGGCAATTCGCTGTCGCCGCTATGTCAAATCTATTGCATATGGTCCGACATAGATAGGTCTTGGCTTGCCAGTTCTCAATTTGGGTTTTGAATGCCTAGCTAGGGTTAAGTCTAGTACCTCTTTCCCCAAACGCATTCATAAAAGGGGGGTTTATTTCCCTGGTTGATAATGTCTATATTGTTAGTAGTCAAATATTCCAGCAGATACTCACCCTTTGTTTGTATCCCGGGATCCACCTAACTGTCAGCCCTTTTGGATTAAGACACCTTAGGGGGTTTAACTTTGGGAAAATGACTGACATATTATCGATGACGATTTTTTTTCCCAAAAAATTTTTCACTTTCACCCCCTTTTTGCTACCCCCTGTATCCAACAGGTTGTCGGCCTGCGCGAGAACATAATTAACAATACTAAAAAAAAAGGTTTTTCGGGGGAAACTCCATATTACTGATGACGATGACTTTTGGGCTCAGCTCTTATACCAAAGTGTTTTATTCCTTGAATTAAAACGTTTATTCTAGGGGGTAAAAAATTTAGTCAATTATTGTAATATATTTTTAGGTGAAATATTAATTATTGATAGCCTTTCCCAAAACCTTTGAACGGTTAATCCCAAAAAAAAGAACAACATTGATATATAAACTTTTGGGGGATCTGCAATATTTGGCAACAATTTTTTAATTTTGCAAGTAAACAATAGGTCGATTTATAAAATGAGGATTTGCTTTAACTTAGAGAAAACGACCCTTTACTTCAGTTTTCATTTTTTTAAAAGAAAAAAAGGGTAAAGGGTTGGAGTTTAAGTAAAAAAGGGTTTCGAATATTTAAAGGAATAGTGATTATATAATATGCTTTTGGACAGTGAAACGGCGTTTTTAGTTTTTAGATATGTAATCGAGTTAAAATAAATAATATTCCGAAGGTAATAGTCGCGTGCGCCGTGCTTTACAATATTCAAAGTACCTCGGCGATGGCGATTTCGGGGATGTTCGGACGAAATTAAGGAGGGGGAATTACACGAGGTACCCGGGCGCCGGATGCAGCTACGTGCTAAAGGGTTTAAAACTATTCGTACACAATTAGCTCAGCTTATCTAAAATATATAGGAAATAATACTGGGTTTCTCAAATTTAAGTCATTTAATTTAACAGGTTATAGAACTGGAAAAAAATTATTTTATCAAAACAATAAAATATAAAGTTGCAAAAAAAAGACTTTCTTTAAAACCCCGGTTTGAACTAAAAAACTGAGAAAAGTCAGGAAAACCCCCGGAACCAAAAAATCCTTTAACTTTATTAACATGACCTATCTTTAAGGATAACAAAGAAATACAGTTTTTTTTTTTATAAGTTTATTTTGAAAACAAAACTTTTGCCAAACGAAAGAGACGAGCAAACATAAGCTTCACTAATGCTAAAGTTAACCATTAGTTACTTCTTCGTTTCCTCTGTTTCGTTTACCATATCTTTGTCTTCATTTGCTGCCCTTTTTTGTTTGCCAGTTTTAACTGGTGGTTTTAGGGAACTGCGGTGGTGCCCCCACTTTTAGGTCACCTGCAAACAAAATCGTAATTAACATCACACAATACATATTTTGAATACGTTTATTTGTCTTTCCTGGGTTTCTGCGACGATAAGGTTTACATCCGAAACATCGCTTACATCATTATTGTTTCCCAAGGTAGTAACGGTGAAATGCGTTTGTTATCGGTGTTGCCTTCATATTACCCACTTTTTTCATAAATCCCACAGGGTCATGTTTTTTCCATACAGCTGTCTTTACTCTGCGACAACTTTCTCAATAGCCGCTTGCTTCTTTGCTTTATTCTTTTGGCAATGAATTTACATTCAGATTGCTCATCAGTATCTTGTAACTCTAATTGGTCGTTTGACAGTTCCTCGTCACTTGCCATGTTCTTTAATCTTAAATAATAAAAACTTTAGCACTGCATTAAACGTTTATTTTTTTGTAACTCAAGTCGCAAGTTTTGATGGCAACGGTACCTAACGTAACCTAACTTGCGCCTGTCAATTAAATTTCCCTTTTCTTTGCAAGGATTTCCTTGCAAAAACAAGGAAAAAAAATTATGAATATGAAATAAAGAAAGACCCTTTTCTTTTTCCTTTTCCTTGAAAGCTCTACCTTTTCTTTTTCTACACCTTTGAAGCAAATACTTAATTTTATAAATATGACCCAATGTGTTATCTACAGAAAAATAAATATAATGTTTTATTTTAGATTGTTGTCACAAATGATTTTACAACAAGGGTTAAAGATGGGAAGCATACTATAAAACCCTCGCTTGGAGATAGTTTTTTTGATAGAGTAAATTTTTCGTTTTGTCTTTCAAAAAAAAGTGGCACATTTTTTGCAGAATTGGTTAAAGTGTAGTTAAAAGCAAAAAAATTCCGTTTTGTATGTTCTAGTGTGTCTTTTGGTAAATAAAACAAGACTGCTTTAGCATTAGTAATTATGTGCTTTATTTTTTCCGTAATAATACATAGGTATTAAAATAGACCATACAAAATGCTAATTAATGTCTTATAAATGGCCTTTAAATTGTATAAAGATTTAAAGAGCTTAATTTATTCTAGAATCTGGACATATAAATTTTTTTTTTAAATATAACTACAAACAAAACCAATTTACTACTTCCCGGATCCCTACTACTGATGTGTATAACAAAGATCTTAATAAAATGGAAGGCAAAGCACAGTCTTAGAGAAAGATAGTATATAGTAAAGTATTTAAAGACAGTTCATCTCCATTTTTATTGATAATCAAATTTTAGCATGGCCTAAAGTCATCCACTTTTTTGCTCAAGGCTTCAATATAAAAAAAACGGTTTATTCATCTTTGTGGTGATTTTTTTAAAATTTTTTAACCCCAAGTATTACCGCTGTTTATTAATTATCCTTTTACAAAATAAAAAATTAAAGTAAAATGTAATTTTAAATTATGTCGTTTCAAGTTTTAATAAATTGGGCAGTTAAGATGTAGGAGATAATTTCATTAGTAATTTTTTATTTATTCATAACTTGACTTTAATAATTAGCTACTAAGTATAAGACTAACCATAACTAACAAACTTATCTAGTTTCAAATTGATTGTTGATTAAACAAAAAAAGTAAATCCGCCCTTATTTAAAAAACCTTTTTTGGAAACATTAACTAGAAATATGTATTTAAAACCTACGTTTCCTTTTTTAAATTTTACAGGAAAAGGGGAGCAAGTATTTTTATGACATCTGGTCTTGGAACAAGCAGAGCTAATCCAGACTATTTAAACACTTTGTATTATGGTATAAGTTAATAAGTGGCATTTTTTTAAATTTAAAAAAAATAAGAATACTAGACCTTTGAGCTTTTTTCTGTGAAACCTACTAATCTTTTTTTATCAATTCAACCTTTTCCTTATTTATTATATTATATTTATTTGACTGTTTTATTTAAAGCTCCGTCTACAAGGCTGGAGCAAAAAAAATGCTCAAAACGATCTGAAATAGAATTGTAAGCATATCCCCAACAATCAAATATTGAAGGTTTTTTGCAGTCCCCTAGACAGCATTG
Source organism: Listronotus oregonensis (assembly GCA_019359885.1). Classification (NCBI taxonomy): domain Eukaryota; kingdom Metazoa; phylum Arthropoda; class Insecta; order Coleoptera; family Curculionidae; genus Listronotus; species Listronotus oregonensis. The sequence goes on from JAHBCN010019285.1 coordinate 12,851, forward strand.
GATTATCAAAGATATAATAATAAAAGGAGAAATCTGGGGCTTAGGCCCCCTGATTCTACGAGGTAAAACAATCAAGATTGTGGGAGAGGTAAAATATTTTGGTGTCATCCTGACTCTAAACTTACCGGAACCTTTATCTTCAGAAAATAAAAAAGAAAGCGGAGATGACTCTTATGTTAATCAGACGCGCTCATGGGAAAACATGGGGCTTTAAACCAAACATGGTCTATTGGTTATACATCATGGTGGTAAGGCATATGATAACATACGCATCACTGGTAGGGTGGACAAAAATGCGACAAAGAACTGCTGTTACAGAACTGGCCCAAAGGGACAGGCTTGCTTGCTTAGCTATAACGGAGCAATTAAAACAACCCCAACAGCAGCCATGGAGTTCCTTAGACCTTCCACCACTTTAAACCCTTTTAGTGATGGGGAGGCAAAAATAAACTACTTCCGACTGCAACAGAAACCAACTGTTGTCTACGCTAGTTTAAAACAATATAAAAGTAGGTTGGCGGCAACATCCTGGACGGAGAACAACCAGATGATTCCCAATACTCATTCAACAAAAACTTCGAGGAAAAAATTTCAGATCGAAGTGAGGGGCAAAACCCCGATCTCCCCGGCACGGTTGAAGACATCATCGGTATACGGAGGGTTTCCCAAAACCGAGCAGGGAACTGGAGCGGCGTGTACAGTAAAATAGGAATTCACAATTCTCCATTCCACTAGGAACACACAGTTCTGATTTCAAACGGAAATATATGGTTTACTGCACTGTGAAAAAGAAAATAACAGGAGGTTTATAAAAAACAAGCGGATCTGCATAATAACAGACAGCCAAGCGCCCGGGGGGCACTAGTAAACCCCAAGGTAACGTCAAGCGACATGGGAATCCCAAAAAAGAACTGGAAGCCGGGGGGAGAACGCAACAGAGTAACTCTTTTGTTGTTACCAGGACATTCGGAGGAAGAAGGCAACGAAAAGCGGATGAGCTAGCGAGACAGGGATCATCCACACCATTTTTGGGCCAGAACCTGCCCTTGGGTGACCAAAACCACAGCACGGGGGAAAACCAGGGAATGGATCCGAAAAAAACACGAAAAATACTGGGAAACCTTATTGCAATAAGACATGGAAAAAGCTTCAAAGAGGCCTACCCAAAAAGAATGAAAAAAACTACTCAGACAAAGTAGGAAAAGACTTCCAAACAGTAGGGTTGCTAACAGGGATGATAACCTGGAACCCCTACAAAGATAAATCATACAATGGGGGCCCCAAATTGCAGAATAGGACGAGGAGGAAGAAACAGCCTACCATATCCTTTTGCGAATGTAAAACATTAAATCCAAAAAGACAGGCATTATTTGGGCCACCGGAAATGAGCCCACAGGAATATATCAACCAACCAGTTTTGGGGTCATACAGACTTTTAGAAAAAGATTAATGGGAGGATTGATATAAAAAACAATGGGAGATTAGGCACAAAAAGCCCAAGAGGCTGCGCTGCCTCCGGTAGTTGATCAAGACGGCTCCCAGGGAAGAAGAAAAGAAAATATAATAATCAATTTTTTCCCCATGAAAAGTTGTTTTTTGGATTTTAAAGTAGGGCTAAATTTCTCAAAATAATTTTAAATCAAAAAAAAAGAATTAATTAAAAAAAACACTGTCTATAACCTCCAAATTCAAACTAGTCTTGTTTTGTATTAATAATTTAAAGCGACAACTGTCTTTAAAAATTGAAACATTGTAGAAGGTTGTATTATAAAACATCTAATAGGGATAGAACAGTATAACATATTTTTTGTTTAAAAAAATGTTACAATGAAAAAAATATTTTAAATATTTCTCTGGACCTAATCACTTTATGTAACTACAACGTAAGACTGGTTTATGCAGACAAGTTTAAGTTTAGACAGATAAGATCATTGCGCACCAATATATAAGCGCGTTTATACACACTTTAAGAAAACTTTAACTTTTGTTTAAAAAGTTGGCCAACTTAATCTTCTTGGGGTTAAATTAAATAATAATGAAAATGAGCATCGCGAGCAGTGAAACCCAAACTTAAAATTCCCTAGACCGAGCTGGCAACTTCTTGCTTTACTTTATTTCTATTTGAATAATGTATTTTCCCATAATAAATAAAAATACAAAAATTACAACAAACCAAGCACAAAAAAGTCAAAACCTTGTCAAAACAAAAAAAATGGTCCAACTGTAATATGTCATTATGTTGAAGACATTTGACATTTAAAGAAAAAATTCCCTAGATTAACACCAACCGACAATTTTCGTGTTTCTGCGCTTGCGTAAGGTAAATGTAAAATTCTCTATAAATGGTCTAAAAACTCTTAAGGTTAAAATAAATTTAAATAAAAACAAAATCAGATTAAAAAATTGTATAAACCAGCATGTATTTACTAAAACAAAATAAAAATTCTAGTTGCGTGTTCTAATATCACCTTATTTTGTCAAAAAACAAAAAATTACTTATAAGGGGTGTTTCAAGAATAAATTTTAATTTATTTACTAAATTTATAATTATAAGTCTTATTAGATCTTTTGGGTAAAATACCCAAGTTATATCGCATTTTTTAAATCTATAGAAGAAGAAAATTAATTATTCAGTTATGCATTAACGAAAATCTTCAACTTATTTTTATAAAGAGAAACACTATAGCAAATATTCCAACGAAAGCAAAATAAAAACATACTAAAGTTTAAACCTGCATTTATTTTAAATTGGTGTCCAACTAGCTTGTAAACATAAACTAAATTTTAGTTTTTAGTAAGCTAATAATTGCTGTATATTCTGGGTTTAATTGGGAAAGGACCGGTCACACCGAACTAGTCCAATCATTATAGCAAAAAAGGTTATTTTGTAATTAATGTTAACAAGATATCTGACTGCGCCATGACTTTCGGAATAACCTGTAGATTACTAAAATCATATAGCCCTGGCTATATCACTTTACCATAAAGACAGTTTGTAGAATTCAAAAACCCAAAAATGTTTTGAAAATTCCGATCGGACCATTTTCACCGAGAAAAGCGGGAAACGCTTAAATAGACCTTTTTCAAAATTCGTATCTCCATTATTTTTAATATTAATAGCTGATTTTTGGAAATGATAGTCAATAAAATATACTTTGAGCTGCCGAATGATGAAAATTGTCGCATTAATAGTTTTTATTCCCCATAAACAAATTTAACCCCGCTCGA
>JAHBCN010019286.1:0-16291 GCA_019359885.1 Listronotus oregonensis
TAGCATCAATACCTGTTAATTCAAATAATACATGGTTATCTATGCTTGATGCTGAAGATTTCAGGTAAACTTAAAATCACATCAATAGGGTATTTTCACTCAATTGATATTGATAATGTTGTGTGTAAAAATTAAAAGTAGAAACACAATTAAGCAAAACCTGCTAAATAACACGGAAAAATACAAACCCCTTACTTTTCTATTTAAGGTTTAATTATCATTGTAATTTAAATAGCCCGCCACTCCCCTAACCAATCAAATTCAACATGGATGCCAAGTCTGTTTAGGAACTATCGATATCGACAATCGTATCGATTTTAACGAAATACTAAAATGCGAAATGCTTTTTAGACTTTACACTAAAACACAGCCAGACTACCTAAATTGTTTCAATTGGAATAAAACATAAAAACTTACATCAAAATGGTTTTCACAACAATAATAGGCATGTCCTTTGGGCATTTTCTCAATACCTACAGCAGCACACCAGGCTTTCTCCTATCGTCTTGTTTTTGAAGAAAAAGAATATTTTGAAGATCCTAAACTCAGCCGGCTTCTGGTTTCGCAAATAATAACAATACACTTTTTTTCATTTTGAATAAAATAACGGAAATTTACTCGTAAAAAGGGTTCATATCAAGGAAAGTTTGGCGATAATAATAACTATAGTAATAAATTGGAATATTTGGAAAGAACACACTATTTACAAATTAGGGTAATTGTTTACAAAACGGTTTTCTGCTATTTTTGGATTAAATGACAAAATTTTTATATAGTCGTATTCTAGTGTCCTCAAGGATTGCAAATATACAAGCGCAGAAGAGAAATTATGTGTTTTAATATTTTTTATTTCGATTTTAGAATTTAAAATAACCATTGATTTCTTCATATAATGCGAAAACTCCCCCTTATGACAAGAAACAGCAAGAAATTATTTTTAAGGTTAACCGTGCAGTGTTGCCAAATAGGGTCTTTTCCCCGCATTTTCACGTCTGAAATATAATTGGGTAAAATAAAAAGCCGCTTTGCTAACCAGAACTAACCATGACCGACCTTTTAGACAAATTCAAAAACTCTTACTAGTCGGTCATGGTTAGTTCTGGTTAGCAAAGCAGCTTTTTATTTACCCCAAATATATTTCAGACAGAATGTCAAAAAATTTGATGGCTCAAATTGATTCAATCTGGCAGCACTGTGAACCCCTAAGATTGTTTTTTCCTAAAATTTAAAAAAATACACAATTTTTTGTTTGTGCGCACGTAAATTCTAATTCCTAATAAATAACAGAAGGTGTGTATACCAAAAATTAACCATTTAATAATAAAATAGCAGAAAACCGTTTTATAAACAATTACCCAAATTAGAAATTATTAATAAATATTAGAGGTTACAGGTTATACAGGTTGACATTGAAAATATGACAATTGACAGGAAACGCCAACTTTGTAGATGTTGCGCATATCGATATTTGATGACAGGCGTATCGAATAACAAAAAGCTGACAACAAAGCAGAAATTCCACCAATAGAAAATTTAGGACCTTGACGTCACGGGCCTACAAAATTCAAACTTAAAATTGATTTTTAAGGCGTTTCCGGAGGCCAAAAAAATCGGGAAAAAATATTTTTGGCCTTTATTTTCATGTGGCTTTGCAATAAGCTAATAAAAAAAAATCATGAAAAACGCCTATTAACACACCACCTTTTTTGTCTTTTTCAAAATTATAAATGTACCAGTCAAACAAACTAATATGTCATCTATGACAAAACGTCATAAATATTAAAAAACAAGCTTTTAGAATTTCATAAATTACCTTAAAATTTCTTGAAAAATTAGTTTTAATTTATATTTTGCTTTTTTTTTAATTTTATCTTCGTGGTCGATTTGCCACGAAAACGTAGATAAGTTTTTTTGTTATATACTTGGGTTTTTTCTTTATTTTTTGTTTCAGGCGACTGATTGGTTGTACAGAATTTATAAAAAAAAAATATTATTTTTTTATAAGCTACAACTTCAGTTTTTTTTTTTTGATAAAATGCATATTTTTTCGCAAAAATCCTATTAGAAACGTCGATTTTTTCGTCGAAAAACTGTTAGTTTCAATTGTGAATAACTCGAAAAATATTAGTTTTACGAAAAAAATGTATAAAACATTTTTTACTTAGAATTACTTCTTTTTATCGATTCCTGTAAATAAAATGTAATAAAAAATTTCCACCCCCGAGATGGGTAGCAACCACCCCCAGGATAAAAGCGCCTCTCAACATGATATATAATTTGATCCTTGGGCTATTCCTTACCTTCTGTAAAAATTTCAGGTAAATCCATGTAGGACGAAAAAATTGCGAGCCAAAATGCTTTTTTTCCTGTACTATGTGAAACCTTTGGATTTTGAAGTGACTACTAATTGCTCGTGCGCAAGCAAACGTACACTTATTTTTTTACGAATTACTTCTAAATCACTCTGTATATTAAAAACTACTTACCTAAAATCATTTTTCAACCCGTGCCCAACAAATACAACTCCACTATCCTGCAAAAATCGTAACTTGACGTATGTAGATTTTAGAGTTGTCAAATGTTTCGAGCTAAAGTTGGCGTCGAGGTCTCCTGGTTTGATTCCCGAGAATTTCGTGAGATAGTCGACGACTTGTTCTTGGGTGGAGATGTAGTCGTCGATGAAGGGCGTTCCTTCGCCCAAACCTTGCCTGAAAATAAAGTGTTACTGTTTAAACTAACTAAAATCTAATCATTTTTGTTTGAGAATGACGTAAGCAAGACCAAATAAAAACAGTTTCTATATTACAGTAAAATCCCATTATTTTATAATAATAATATAATAATAATAATAATAATAATAATATTACTTTATGGTCAAATAAGATTATACATATGTACATCTTTTCGACAAGAATAAAATAAAACTCTGAAAATTACAAAAAATAATAATAAATTATATGATAGTGAGAAAAAAAAAACATTATCTTTAAAGTATTTAGACAATACAAAATAACCCTTTCTTAACAATAAGTTTTTAACGAACAATTTAAATTTATGAAAACTACATGTTTTTTTCAATACTAGCAAGTAAATGATAAAATTTTTTTGAGTCATAAATTTAAGATTTTTTTATTAAAGCAGAACATATATTTGGAAAATAAAGTTAATAATTTTGTCTAGTATTGCACGAATAATTTTTAGTAATATTAATCCAATATTTTTGGTATATTGAAGGTACTTTTCTAAAATATAGATGGAAGTAAGAGTTTTTTTTATATAAATAATGGTTTGCATATACCTAAAGTCCAAAATTTCTGTCAGTGACTCATTTAATACCGGCCACCCAACCGACGAAGCGGCTGAATAAAAATCTAACACTAGTAAATGATTTTTAAGCCTATGATATACTTTTCCGCTCAAATAACAGTGAACCGGCCAAAAGTTTCATCGCCATTGTCATAATTCGCAAGAATAAATCACCAGCCAGCGATCGCACTTAAATAGCACCGCCAATATGTATTGAAATCATTGTTATCGAGAAGACAATAAAAGTGGCAACACACATTCCTTAGTTTACAACTTGAAGAGACTTGAAAATAAGCGTATCGACAGGGTTTTCGTGCTGTTCGATGATTTTATTTAGTTATTATTGATTATGGACAGATTTTGTAAGTTTAAATTTTAATTGCTATACAGGGTTTTTCTAAATATTATAAATTTCTAATAATTGTAGTAATAGATGTTGTTTTGTGCCAATTTTATAATAGTTTATCTTATTTTAGTGTATATAATTGTATATAAAGATTTAGTGTTGTTAAGTGCTTTTAATTCTGTAAACTATGAATATTAACCAACCTTTAACTAGTTATCCGCCTATAAAAAAAACTCAGTTAACGTTAAAAGAACGAAAAAGGTTAAAAATGTTTACCATGGGGTTCGGGAACGAAATCCAAAACTAACCACTTTGGATGCTGCAGAGATTGTGCAACTTTAACAAAAGTTAATTCGCGTAGGTATTCAGAGTTTTAAAAGGCAAAAAAAATCAATATTAGTAATTATGCGGATACTGGAAAATGCGATTTTTTATTTTTTTGCGATTTTTTTACTTTTCGATTGTTAAACATGAATCAGAAGCTGTTTTTTGGCTGCCCTTATAGTATTTAAAAAAAATAAAATTGAATTGTTTAATTATTTTACGACATATTCCTTTAAATTTCTGTATTTGCACGAAAACATATTTAAAAAACTCATACTATGTTAATTTTAAAAAAAAAAAAACATTTAAAAAGTAAGGAAACAACCTTAATTTTCAATAAAAAGTAGTTAATACTTTACGTCCGAATTCAACTCGAAATTTAAAAATGTTGACCTGTTACCAGGTTGTAATAGTTTTCTTTATGACATTTTTATAAGGTATGCGAACCTTGCTTCGCTCAACCCACAATGTTTAATCAAAAATATTCTCGATATGGAAATCCTAAATATGGAACACGAAAGACCCAAAATAGTTATTGGATTCTACAAGCTGATGATCTCAGGGCTTTCGTGTTCCTTATATAGTGGATATTTTTGATGAAGCAATGCGTGTGAATATCGTATTTAATATTGAGATTGCAAGATCGGTGGTAAATTGGCAAGTCGGTGTAACTTGGTTGTCGATCGTTCTCCTTTTACATCTTTTTTAATTTATGTTAAGACTAAAATTTTATTATTTTTTTCATGTAGCAAAATAAAATCAGAGAAGGTAAAATTAAAGTAAAAAATGTATTAAAAAAAAAAACGTTAAAAAATCGCCAAAAAACTCAAATTTGTGTTCTATGACCTCAATATAAGGTGTAAAATAAAGCAAAAAATTACATTTTTCATTAATCCGAATAATACCAAAATAATATAGGCTTGTTACTAATTTAAAGGGTTGATGAAAATGTGAGAAAATACCTTTTGCTTGTAAAAAATATTTTCATGTTTTAACGAAATTTTATCATTTATTTTCTAAAATGCATACGTCACTGGAATTGATTCCCCTGACCCCACGCAACCCGGGGCTCGGTTGGGGGGGGTTAATCCATCGCTCGCAAAAGCGAGCGATGCGTCATTGACAGAAATTTTGGACTTAAGTATAAGTCTTTGGACTTCAATTACTTTACAAATATTTCAAACTGTTTCCCAAAAAAAAATGCCAATCTTCTAATCAATTTAATTAAAGCAAAATAAATAGGTGATATTTTTTTTTTTCATGAGACAGTACACTTTCTTTGATGACATAACAATTAGATGCAACTTTACTACATAATTTTTCTATACAGGGTGTAAAAATTATGATAATTACGATTTTAAACATGTATCAAAACTTGACAGAAACGGTATCAAAGTTACAAACTTTGGAAGCAATTATTTCTGAAAAGCTTAACAATTGGCAACTTTCGTCTTAATCGCTTATCAGTAGATTTATTTGCTAACAAAGTAAATTAGTTTTAAATGATTTAATCTACAAATAGTTAAAAGTATCATTTTTCCCCCAGTTAAAAATTTAAAAAACAATTGGCAACAGCGTTACCCAGAAATCTTGTGCGTGAAGTCAAGTCAGTCGTACATTGTTATTGTTATTAAAATGAGGAGAGTGGTAAAAGTACGTAAAAACTGGGTTGGTTGAAGTGAGGCTTGTGTTGAAATTAGAAAACAACATTTTGAGCAACTTATTTCAACTAAAATCAATTTTTTTTCTATTAAAAACTATTCTTTTAGCAAAATAAAAAAGTGCTGTTTTAAAACATAATAATTTGTGTTCTTAAAATGGATATTCAGCGTAATTTGTGGTAAGAACAAATATTTTTTATTTACAAATAAAATGTAAATAAACATCTTTTTAAAAAAGTGTAAATATGTAAAACCTCGCAAAAAACGTTCGACGTTCGACTCAATGTGATAAAGCGAGCGCGCTGTTGCCAAATTTTTTTAAAATCTGCAAAGCCATATTTTAAAAACAATTAACTTTTGTCCCATGTGTCCATATCAAGTTAAGGTAAATCATTTGTATATAGTAAAAATAATAAGGGTTCAAGAACAGAAACCCGAGGAACACAACAATTTATATTTTTTTCTTTCTGACACTTTCTAACATAACATTATTTAAAGGTACAATTTGTGATCTTTCTAAAAAATATTACTTAAAGCAGTTTAAAGAGACATCAGAAATTCCATAAATGTCAATTTTTTTTAATAGAATGGAATGATTTACACAGTCAAAAGCTTTAGCTAAATCACAGAAAACAGCATCTGAGGAGGTCGCTATACAGAAGTGAAATTAATGATTTTATACGTATATGTGGGCAGAATTTAAATTAAAAAAGGAGAATAAAATTCGACAGGCGTATTGAATAAAGAAATGTGGCAAAGGGGCGATATGATTTGCTTTATTTCATTTTTACTTAGATATTCTTAATGGAAAAAAAAAAATTAAAGGTCCCAAAAATTTTTAAGAATTTTTTTAGTGATTTTTGACAGGCTGCATTTCCGTTAAAAATGGTCGAATCGACAATTTAAAAAAACCACTTTGAAGCTTTAAGATTCTAGTTTTGAGATCCTTTGGCCTAAAGTTTTTTTGGAGTCGCAATTGTTACGTAATCCAAAGAAATAGCGCGCAAAAGAAATATTCGAATTTTTTTTTTTTTCTCTGAGTCCACGATTGTGGGGAAAAATTTAGCTAGACCATCATATGGGTTGGATTGCCTGTTGATCCAGCTTTAATTTGTTTTTTTTTAAATTCCCTGTCCATTTCTCGCAGAGATATCGAAATTTGAATGAAAAAGGACCCTTTTGCATTCAACCACCGATATCTTAGCAACCAATGGTAATACAGAGAATCGCAGGACAGTTCTAGGAATCTGAAATAAATTTCCTATAAAAAATTGTTAGCATCGTTCATTTTTTTTTTAATTCTTGATATAAACTTGAAAAAACAAAGACAGGTAATTTACGGTTTTTTACAAAGTTATTTGCGCAACTGCGAATTTCGGTGATAAAACTAATGTTGAACATAACTTTTACACTTTGATATACCCACAACAACCCTGTAAAATTTTAATTTGATCTAACGAACGGTTTTTTTTTGTTTTAAGCAATCAAACTTTCAAAAAAATTAAAGGACCAACTTTTTGTACCCTAAACGTTTCACAATCACAATCATGTTAAAAATAAAAAAAAGACAATTTAACAGCAACGAAAAAATTTGCAAAAATTTGATAAAACTTTGATTTTTTTTTGTCTAACCAATGTCTAAATCATTTTTTATGCAGTTGAGATTTTTATCGTACTACCGACCAGAGAGCTAGCTTAAAAAGCGAGTACGAGGGTGTAGTGAGGGTGATATACCCACGGCATCATCGAGAAGATCTATACCCTTTTTGGACAAAATAGCGTAAATCAAAGCGACCGATATGGTGCTTATTTGACCGATGGAGACATTTTGTTGGAATTCGATTTAAGTCATCATTTTTTTGTTACAAAAGCTGAATTCAGTTAAAAATGATAAGACATCGTTGTCTTAAATTTTCGAAAGCGTTTCCAAAAAAAAATCCAAATTTTTCGATTTTTTTTACAAATTCTATAGTTGCTTGCTGTTAAAATGTCGAAAAAATTCAAAACATTTTTTTTTTTTCATTTTTAACATGATTGTAAAATATTTATTTTCCCAAAAGTTGGTTCTTTAATTTTTTCAAAAATTTGATTGCTTGATAAAAAAAACCGTTCCCTAGATCAAACTGAAGTTTTACAGGGTTGTTGTGGGTATATCTAAGTGTAATAGTTATGCTCAACATTAGTCCTATCACCGAAATTCGCTGTTGCGCAGATTACCGTAAATCGCCTGTTTTTTTTTTTGTTTTTTCAAGTTCATGTCAAGAATTTTAAAAAAATTAACAATCCTAGGAAATTTATTTCAGTTTTCGAAACTGCTCTTCGATTCTTTATAAGACAATGGGTTGCTGAGATATCGGTATTTGAATGCAAAGGGGTCCTTTTTCATTCAAAAAATTCGATATCTCTGGGAGAAATGGACTTACAGAGAATTAAAAAAAAAACAAATTGTACCTGGATAAATAGGCAATCCAACCCATATGATGATCTAGCTTTAAAAAAAAAAATCCGACAATTCTTAAGTCAAAACAAAAAAGAAAAAAATTTAGAAATTCTTTTTTGCGAGCCATTTCTTTGGATTACGTAAAAATTGCGACACCAAAAAAATTTTCGGCCAAAAGATCTTAAAACTAGAATCTTAAAGCTCCAAAATGCTTTTTTTAGATTGTAACTAAACTACAACCAGTAAAAAATCACCAAAAATTTCGAAATTTTTTATGGACCTTTAAATTTTTCCATTACTCTTTTCTGTACACAAAAATCCCTATTCCAAGATCGAGCTTGGCCAATCTGTATAAATTAAGATTCAAACAACATACCCTCTGATACACGTTATTCTCGCTACAGACATCTGGGAAGGTTTGACAGTCGACATTTTTCCATCGCTTCTAAGTTCGGCCTCTTCCTGATTCAAAGTAACAAACTCGGCGTCCATCGCCACCAAATCGCCTGCTTTTAACACTTCGTTGTCGTGTAAGGGAGTGAAAGTTATGCCTCTCGTACCACCCGATCTGGCTATGCAATTATCCTCGGTAAATACCTCCTTAAAAAATTGAATATTCTACATTAGAGCCGGTATATATCAAGGAAGTTTGAGGGTTTATAAAAGGCCAATGGTGTTGAACAAAATTGTCCAAAGCGGGCAGCAGGAATAGGGGAAAAGGCCCAGACAGAGTTTGCGCAATGAGTAGGTCAGGTCCGGACTTCCATAATTTTTTTTACCATGTAAAAGGGCCCCAAAAAAAGGTTTAAATTTTAAAATAACTATACTTTCACTATTTTTTTTAATTTTGTACAAAATTGTTGGTTATTAAACGAACCTATTATGGAATATTTAAATTTTTTGAAAAAAATTTGGGGTTTTATATTATCTGATTTAATATGAAAAAAAATTAATGGCCCAAAATTTACATTTAAATGGTCGATATTTTTGGGAGTTCTGTATTTTTACCAAAAATCTTAAGAAAATAAATAAAAACACAATTTTTTTAAAAACATTTCAAACATTGTATGATAGTTTCGTGTACTTATCACCAATTTTGTGATAAAAGAAGGGCAAGATAGTGTAAATGAGTCTAATTTAATTATCATATTTTAGGATCGATTTTGGGGAAAAAAAAACGTTGTCGAAAAAATTTGATGCGGTATTATTATATTATCGGTAAATACCTCCCTTAAAATATTGAATATTTGAAATCAGAGCCGGTATATATTAAAAAAGAATTATTTCGGAGATAATTTAACAATTATTATTATGTTTTTAACTTTCATGGTTATATTAGAGTAGCTAAGCAAGTAATACAATTATTATCATTAATACTATAAAAAAAAATTTGGGGAATAGTAGATTAGTATGACAGCTCAAAAAAAAAAAATCGAATAAAAGAAATTTCCAGATAAGCATTTTTTCTTTAAGGACCTACTTTTCTTCTTTCCCTTTCCACTTTTCCCACCTTCCCTGCCCTATTTGAATAGTAATATTATTTTTTAACTACCCCAGGAAAAAATTCGAAAAAATATATGTTGTGTAGCATAATAAGGATCATTTAAAAAAAAAACGTGATAGTGTCTCTTAAAATACGTGACATTTTAAGTTTTTAAAAATTTTAATTTGCGATATTTTAACATATAAATCATTACAAGGACTTAAAAGTGTCTGGTTTAATACTTCTTTGGCGAATCTTACGTTTGCAAAAAGAGCACAAAAAAATTTTAATGTCATAAAAAAAAATTAAAATAAATTTATTATTTTATTCGAAAAACTAACGCGTGCAGAGGTGTGATAACTTAGAGAAATGTTTCTTTTAAGAAGGTAATTTTATGGTAAAATTATCAACCTAATTTTTCCGAGGGGTATCTGACCCATGCTTATCCCGCTATGCTCTTTGGTATACAGGAGTTTTTTTGGGGCGCTGATTACGCATCTAAAAACTTTTTTTTGCGTGTTCGAGATATTCACCATTAAAGTTGAAGATTAAACTAACCTCATTTTCACAAAATTCCCCTCTTCTTATTGCACAAATTTTTTATGATTTTTACAACACCTTAAAAAAATTTTTTTGCTTTTTTTTACCCTTTTTTTTCCATTAAATTGCGAAGCTTTATTTCCCCAAAAAGGGGGGACCGTGTTTGCTAAATAATTTCTCTAGTGTATACAAGGATGTGACGTTTGAAAGTGAAGGTTGTTTTAAATTTAAAAAATAAAAAAAAAATAAAAATAGGTTTTTTTAAAAAGGATTTATAAAAAAATTGTGTTCTAATTTAGTGTAAAAAAAAATTTGTGCAAAAAAGAGAAAGAGTGTAAAAAGAGGTTAGTTTGATTTTTTCTTTGATGACGAAAAATTGAAAAAAAAATTTTCAGATTCCTGATCAGCGCCCCAAAAAAATCCCCCATACCCCAAATTTGGCAAAATCGAATTTTGGTGAAACTTTTTTTTACAATTATGTTATTTTAAATTAAAAAAATGTCAAATATCTTCCTTTGTCCATAAGAACCACCGGTTAAACATATTTTTTCTATTTTTTTGGAAAAAATACGTTTTTGTGTGATTACCATTATTTTAACTTTATGTTTGGCGCTTTAAATCTGACGTAGTTGCCACATTTATAAGATTTCCATTTTTTAAACATGATCAATATTTCTAGAGATTTTAATAATCACACCTGAAAAACGTCAGCAAGAATACACATTTTAATGCATTATTATCCCCCCCTACAGAAAAACCCCCAACGCAGAAACAACAATACGATATGCCCCAAACCTCAAATAATAACAAAAAAATTTTTACCTATAGAAAACTAGTTATTAATGTGTTGTTAAATTGTAGAAAAAAAAACAACCCCGGTCGTTCGATTTCTCAATAATAAATGAATGTTAATTTTTATTGTATAATTACAGCATTTCTTGTTATGTGTGGATGGGGATAAAATAAAATATATATTTTGAGAAATTCTAAATCATATTTGACATTGTGTATCTCATCAACTTCAAATATGTTTTTTAATTAAATTTTAATTATCCAAAGTAAACATTTATATAATTAAAATTTTATTATTATACAGCAAAAAAAAAATCATTATTACAACGAATTTGGCAATTTCCCACAGAAAGAATTTCTAATTACTGTTACTATTGTTATAGCTTTGGCAACAGTGTTCGTTTATATAGTTGAATAAGCGAGCGTTAAAACCTATTACTAGAAATTTAGCATTGTTTTGTATGTCTATAGTGAAAACTATAATTGTCTTTGATTAACCTTACTAAAATAAAGAGTTATACATTTACTTACCCTCGATAAGGGGTGATAAATTTCAGTTTTGGTATCTGCCAATTCCACAGAAGAATAGTATAAAACACACGGAATCTTCCAATCGAGACTAAACCATACTGCCTCTTGAGCAGGTACAGGACATATACTAAAATAAATTTAAATATAGTTGGATCAGTATAAGAATGAATATTCGGGGCTCTCTGAAAAGAAAAAAAATAAAAAGTAGCTAAAAAAGTTTGATTTTTACTGTGGGCTGCCTTTGCTTTTTACAGACACGTGCGGGAAGCGGCACATTATTAAAAACAAAGGCGGACGCTAGGTTAAATCAAACCTTTTAAGCTATTTTTTAAGGTTTTTTTTCGTTTTTAAAGAGAACCGTACTTTTATTCTTATACTGATCCAAATAAAATGTCCCAAATTCGAGCCTCATCATTAGGATATCGGAAACTTGAAGAGCGTTCGTTTAAAGGGAAAAAAATTGGCAATTTGATGCTTATCAAAATGCCACTTTAAAAGTTTAAAAATTTCGAATACTTTGAATAGATATAACAAAACAAATTTCACATTCTAACTGTTTTTGTTTTAGGGTTAAGATTTACATAACGTCTTTTGCGAGTTTCCATCTAACTTTTTTTTTAAATACGGCCCGGATTTTTTATTACGGATTTTAAAAGCTTTTAAGGTCCGAAAACCAATGATGTATCGCACTTATTTAAAAAAGTCATATTAATAGCTTTTTGCTCAAAAAATCATGTGTTAGAGAAAGACACATAATACATTTTTGGTAAGATTTTACCAACAAATCATTAAAATGATTTTTTCGAATGAGTGTTATACATCATTGGTTTTGGGACCTAAAAAGCTCTTAAAATCCGTAATAAAAAATCCAGGACGGTATTTATGAAAACAAAGGAAAATCAGCAAAGACAAAGTCGATGTGTAAATCTAATAACACTGTCTTGTAAAACAAAAAAAAAAGAGTAAGAATGTAAAATTTATTTTGTTGTTTCTATTTAAATAGAGTCATAAAAAAATAAAAATGAAATTGCGTATATTGGATTTTTTCCAAAAATCTTCGGAAGTATTTAAAATTTTTAAACTTCTAAAGTGGCATTTTAATCAGCATTAAATTGCGCATCTTTGCCTTCATTTAACCGACGTAGTATAACGTCAAGTTTTTGAGATCCCAATGATGAGCACGAATTTGGGACACCCTGTACACCAACATCAATTGCTAGCTTGTTACAAAAATTTGACTCACCTAAAATCATTAAACAAATACCACTTATGCTCGGTCACATCCTTGTTCTTCAAATACAAATCGGGGACTTGATTAGGGCCACGAGATTTTTCTTATCAGGAGCGTATTGGTCGTTGATATAACAAACTACCGCCGACAGCTCGTATTCCTTTGATTCTTGAACCGTTCTTTCTTTTTTCAGTGTCTTTTTTTTTTTCTCAAAATTTTCTTTCTAATTTTTTATAAAATTTATTATTATTTAAAATATATATATATATATATATATATATATATATATATATATATATATATATATATATATATATATATATATATATATATATATATATATATATATATATATATATATATATATATATATATATATATATATATATATAATATATATATATATATATATATATATATATATTTTGTGGTTTTTTTTATTTTTGTTTACTTGTGATACGTAGGTCACACCGAAAATTTCTGCAAAATAATATACTCAAGGCACCTATGACACGAAGTAGACTGAAAACAAAATCTATATTTTTTTAAATCTTGGCATAAGCAATTGCAAGTCAATACCTATCACCGTTAATTTTTCATGAATTTTTAGAATTTGTCTGTTAGCGTTAAAATGTAACTTACATGCGAAAATTTTCGCGCCATGATTTATTATGATTTTAAAAGTGGTCTCTGTCTAAGGCAGTGCACTTAAAGACTTTGGTCTGCTTTTGGTGATGAAGCCCCTGGTTAGAGAAGTGTGTACAACTGGTTCAACGAATTTAAGTTTGAATAAGTTTCTTTGAGTGGCGAAGGGGGGGTCCAATTTTGTTTTCGCTAAAAAAAGCATAGCTACTATATGACAAATGACAGAAAAGACACAGTAACATATTAAATTATTCGGGGTACTTTGGGGTTTGGAATGACTGCAACCCAAAAGATCTTGCACCATCATTTTGAAGTTAGGAAACTTTGTTGTCGCTGGGTTTCCCATAATTTAACCAAAGCTCAAAAAGCACAGCGCGTTAAATGGTGCACAGAAATTCTAATAAAATACGGCAATGGTAGACCAAATGCTGTCTACGACATCATTACTTGTGAAGAAACATGGATTTATACCTTTGAGCCTGAATCAAAAGGCCAGTCGGCTTAATGGGTGTTACCAACTGATTCCAATCCACTTAAAGTTAGATAGCCCCACAGTGTTGGGAAAAAGATGATTGCTTGTTTTTTTGGAAAAAGGGGGCCAATCACAACGGTTTCACTGGAAGATTGACGGACAGTTAATACTCTTTGTTACACTACAGTTTCTTTGCCTTAAGTGCTGGAAAAAGTTCAATTATTGCGTCCAAGAAGCAACATGTTATTATTTTTACACCACGACAATGTTTCATCCCATACAGCGCTGCAAACAAATCGATTTTTAAAGCAGTCGAAGGTAAAATTATTGAAACATCCACCTTACAGTCCCGACCTATCATCATGTGACTTCTTTTTGTTCCCAAAACTTAAAGATAAAACGCGTGGTCAGCGTTTTTCAAATTCAAATAAAGCTGTTTCTGCGTTTGAAAACCTTGTTTCGGAAGTGACCGATGAACAATAACATTCATGTTTTACCGATTTGTTTTATCGAACGAATAAACGTGTCGAGTTAATAAAAAACATTTTGGAAAACAATAAAGCAATTTTTCCTTACAAATAAGTTGCATTTCTAATATTTTGCAGCAGAAATTTTTGGTGCAACTTGTATAAAAATATCGGCTAAAAATACGGTTATTTTTTGCCGTCTATTAGAAAGAAAATAAGTACAGTTATATTCATAAAAAGGCGTCCAATATTAGAGATATGCTATAACCTTCCGTATGTGTGTAAAACCGGCTTCTAAAACTGATTGTTGAATGTTATTACATGACATAGCACATTCTGCAACTTGGGTTCCCATTGTATAAGTATATCTTTTGTGGGTGTCCTCTTAGGTTATCGTGCCTTGTTAGCAAACCTACTGTTATGCGAGGTCTTTTCCTACTTTTTTTCCTTATAAAGCTTTTTGTCTTATTCTACTGAGATTTTCCCAGTATTCCTTGTGTTTGTTTCGGATCCATTCCCTAGTTTGCCCTCGTGTTGTGGTTTTAGTCACTCCAAGGGCAGGTTCTAATACAAAATATGGTGTGGATGATCCATGTCTCGCTAGCTTATCCACTTTTTCGTTGCCTTCATTTCCCTAATATCCTGGTACCTACACCCCGAAGAGTTACCCTGTTGCGTTTTCCCGGACTTCCAGCCTTTTCTTTCCCATGTCAGCCTAACGTTACCTTGGGGTTTGCATAGTGATGTTCGTCTGTTTTATGCAGATCCGCTTGTTTTTATAAGTCCTCCTGTTATTTTCTTTTGCACAGTGCAGTAAAGCATATATTTCCGTTTGAACTACAGAGCTATGTGTTCCTAGAGGAGTGGAGAATTGCGAATTCCTCATTTCACTGTACACGTAAATATTCTTATTATACTCATTAGAAACAAAAGAAGAGCAAACAATTATTAAGTTGGCTTTTATCTAATATTTAGTTATATAACCCAGTTTTTCTTTTACTTGGGCCAGTCTAATTTACGTTGACTGAATTATATGGAGTATATTTAGATTCAGCTCTTGCCAGCAGAGGATAACAAAGGTCCACAAAAAAAAGTGGTGGGTGCTGGGTGTCGGACTAGCATTTTCTGGAGTATTTTTTCCAAAAAAATTCATAAAACAAAAAATAAAGCGTTTCAAATTTACTTTATAAAAAGTTATGTAAACATTTCTAATAAGATAAATGATAAAGAGGTACAAACGAAAATGTAATTTTGACAAAAAATTTCCTTCCAAAATAGGGAAAAAATATTTTTTTATTATTGTGATTTTTGTTTTTTTTTTAAATTAAAAATAATTTATTTTATTTAGTTGAATCCCAAATCACTTAAAATTTGCAGACAAAATCCAAAAATAAAAAATAATAATTTTTAATTTTTTTCTAACGGTATACCTTGAAAAAATCCAATGAACTTAGTTTTTTGATTATAACTCAAAAAATATTGCATTTAGACAAAAAGATTATATAACTTAAAATAAAGGTCTTGTAAAAATACATAGTTTATGTAATATAAAGTTTCGTGGATTTTTTACAGTTTTTGAGATATTAATGTTTTAAATAAAAAAAAATGTTAATAGCTATTCTTGATTTTTTACTGTTTGACCCCCAATTTTGACTTAATCGTTTACGAAAAAAAAACTCCCAAAATCTTAGTCCGGCACCCAGCACACACCTTTTTTTTGTGGACCTATGTTATTTACCATAACTCGTTTCAATTTTGTGGCCTAAATCTTCGTTTGTATTTTTTTTTTAAATCGGCAGAACGGTATGAGAAAATTTTTTTGTCCTTTTCTCAAAGGAAATGCGGGAATAAATTAGATTTCGTAAACAAAGACGTAATTATGGCTTATCTTTATGACCATGTACGTAACTATGTACGAATTTAAATGAAAATTGAGTAGTCAGCTTTTGATTTTAACTTTACAAGAGTCCGGAAAAAGTTTTACCGGACTATGGTTTTTTTGCCGGGAAACTGTAAAAGTTAATTTTCTGGAATAAAACCAAGCCTAAAACTG
>JAHBCN010019286.1:16308-27357 GCA_019359885.1 Listronotus oregonensis
AAAAATTTAAAGTTTTATTGGCCTCGCCAATGCATGATACATTCATTTTTGTTTAATCGTTGCTATGTGACGCCAACTGTCACAGCCTATTTCTACTATTTCATATAGCAATTAAGAGCCAATTACTTTTCTTATAAAGTATAAAAGAATAATTTCTTATAAGTAATAAAAGAAAAGTACTTATCTCACTGTTTGTGGGTTTCCCTCATTGCACGAGTAATATTTTATTTTAAAAGCCAGTAACCAGTGAGAAAAATGTTACTTTTAGTGCCGGTCGTAAAAAAAGTAAATTGATTACCTTATTAGATTTATTATTATTATTAGTTTATTTACATAATACAGAACGATAACAGACCTGCCATTGTTAATATGTTTTATAGTTTTTTGGCGGATTTATATTTAAATAAGTTCTCGTTAGCTTAATCGCCTGGAAAGTCCAAAATTATAAATGTACCAGTCAAACAAACTAATATGTCATCAATGACAAAACGTCATAAATATTAAAAAAACAAGCTTTTAGAATTTCATAAATTATTACCTTAAAATTTCTTTAAAAATTAGTTTTAATTTAAATTTTGCTTTTTTTTTAAATTTTATCTTAACAACGGTGGTCGATTTGCCACCAAAACGTAGATAAGTTTTTTTTATATACTTGGGTTTTTTCTTTATTTTTAGTTTCAGGCGATCTGCAAGTTCAGAGGAGTCAATGTACAGAAATTATAAAAAAAATCTTATTTTTTTATAAGCTACAACTTCATTTTTTTTTGATAAAATGCATATTTTTTCGCGAAAAACCTATTGGAAACGTCGATTTTTTCGTCGAAAAACTGTTAGTTTCAATTGTGAATAACTTGAAAAATATTAGTTTTACGAAAAAAATGTATAAAACATTTTTTACTTAGAATTACTTTTTATCGTTCTTGTGAATAAAATGTAATAAAAAATTTACCCCCGAGATGGGCTAGCAACCACCCCCAGGATAAAGCGCCTCTCAACATGATATATAATTTGATCCTTGGGCTTTTCCCTTACCTTCTGAAAAAATTTCAGGTAAATCCATGTAGGACAAAAAAATTTGCAGCCAAAATGCTTTTTTCCGTACTATGTGAAACCTTTGGATTTTGAAGTGACTACTAATTGCTCGTGGGCAAGCAAACGTTCACTTATTTTTTACGAATTACTTCAAAATCACTCTGTATAGTAAAAACTAATTACCTAAAATCTTTTTTCCCCCCCCCAACAAATACAACTCCACTATCCCAAAAATCGTAACTTGACGTATGTATTTTTTGGTTTTGTCAAATGTTTCGAGCTAAAGTTGGCGTCGAGGTCCCGGGTTTGATCCCCGGAATTTCGTGAGATACCCCCGATTGCGGTGGAGATGTAGTCTCGATAAGGGGCGTTCCTTCCCCAAACCTTGCCGAAAATAATGGTGCTGTTGAAACTAACTCAAAACTGATCATTTTGTTTGAGAATAACCTAAGCAAAAACAAATAAAAACAGTTTCTATTTTACAGTAAAATCCGGTTACTTCGTCATAATAATAATAATAATACTATTGCTTATTGTCATATAAGATTATACACCTTTTCGACAAAGCAGAACAATATAAAACTATGAGAATAACAAAGAATAATAATAAATTATATGATGTATGAAAAAAATACATGGTGTAAAAAGTATGATACTCACGATATTAATAGGCGATATTGGAGCTCAAAACAAGTCAAAAAGTTTATGTGACATATGTGTGAAAACTTGACAGATTTTTGTTTAAACATATTAAAGTTACAAACTGTGAAAGCAGTTATTTCTAAAAAGTTTATAATTGGAAACTTTTGCTAATAAAATAAACTAAATTTAAATGTTTTAATCTACAAATAAAAAAACGATAAACTTTCCCCCAGTAAAAATTTTTAAAAACAATTTTAACAGTGCTACCCAGAAGCCTTGTGCCTGGAGTAAAGTCAGTTATACCGGCCGCTATATTTTTGTCCATCTGTTGTTCCACATAACTGTAGGACAGATGGGCAGTGCTGTTTTAAAACATAATAATTTTTGTTCTTAAAATGGATATTCAGCCTAATTTTGTGGTAAGTACAATAATTTTTTAGTTACAAATAAAAACCCCAAATACAGGAAAAGAAAAAACGTAATTTTTGCTGCATACCGTCGAAAAAAAATAAGCCAAACAATAATTTATCGTTTTTTACTTAAATTTAATTTCAAATTAATCCAATATTAAAATAAATCGTAAGAAGTAATTTTTATTATTTTCTATTTTTTTTTGAGGTTCTGCAACTTCTATGCTCCAGCCGCCTTTATGTAAATAAACATCCCTTTAAAAAAAGTGTAAATATGTAAAACCTCGCAAAAAACGTTAGGCGTCCGACTCGATGTGGTGAAACGGGTGCTGTGTTACCAAATTTTTTAAACTTTGAAAAGTCATATTTTAAAAACAAATACCAATGTGTTTTATCTATCGCCCATTTAAGCATCATACTTTTTACACCCGGTATATTCTTGGAAATTTAGTTTAACATCGACATATATCCGTAAAAAATTTGTACATGGAGAGGCTTTTATAATTTTATTATTCAAAAATATGTTATATTGAGTACACATTTAAATGTTAAGATATTAGATTAAGTTAAATAAAAGAAAGTTAGAGTTACAACATGATTTGCTTTTTAAAATATCATTTTTAATTACTTATTAAAGAATTTGTATTTTTGTAATTCCACAAAATAGTTGTATTATCAGGAAACATTGTAAAGTTTCCTTTTATATCAAGTAAACTAAATCATTTATATATGATAAAAATAATAAAGGTACAGAATCCTGAGGAAAGCACAATTTATATTTTTACTTTTTGACATAACATTTAAAAGTATAATTTTTATCTTTCTGAAAAATATGGCCTAAAGTGATTTAAAAAGACCACGATATCCAAATATCTAAAGTTTTTATTAAAGAAAATAGAATGATTTATACAGTTAAAAACTCTAGCTAAATCACAAAAAACAGCAGCTACGGAGGTCGCTATATTATAGAAGTGAAATCAATGCTTTTACACTGTGTTCATAATGTAACGGATAAATTCTAATAAAATTTAAGTAGTCTGTTCTGCAAAAATCACTCGGAGACCTCGATTTTTATTTTCAATTACGCATCAGGGTGATCCAAAAAGAAGAAATAATATTACTCAAGTTTTTTTTTAATGGCCCAGCCTGTATATTTTTCTAAATTTGAATTTTGCACGTTACGCTGATTACGGAACCCTATAACACTTATGGCCTAAACTTAATAATTTTTGAACTGCGGTCAATTGATACTAACTCACAATGCTTTACAAATTGATTTATTTCAACTAAAATGATAATAAATGGTAAGTAAGACAGTAATAGCCTACTATTTAATTAAATGTTCAAAATAAAAACCAGTGACAACAAAGTCTAAGAGGAATTCATCAATTGAAAACCCCCTTGTGGCTGACAGAAACCTAAGCGATTGATGCATCCTCTTAAACTTTGTTTTTACTGGTTGTCAATTCGAATATTTAATTAAATAGTATGCTATTACTGTGTTACTTACCGTTTCTTATCATTTAAGTTAAAATAAATCTAATTTGTAAAGCACTGTTAGTATCGATTGACTGCAATTCAAAATTTATCAAGTTTATGCCATAAGTGTTACAGATTTTTTTAATCAGCGTAACGTGCATAATCCAAATTTAGAAAAATATACAGGATGTGCCATTTAAAAAAA
Organism: Listronotus oregonensis; assembly: GCA_019359885.1. NCBI lineage: Eukaryota > Metazoa > Arthropoda > Insecta > Coleoptera > Curculionidae > Listronotus > Listronotus oregonensis. The sequence goes on from JAHBCN010019286.1 coordinate 20,077, forward strand.
CACATAAATAAAATCATTCTTTCATCCTTTTTGTATCACCCTGTACGCATTTATGTTAAAAAATGCGTAACTAAAAATAAAAATCGACGTGTCTGAATGATTTTCGCAGAACATAATTGTAAAATTTTAATAGAATTTATCCGTTACTTTATAAACACAGTGTAAACATATACGTAGGCAAAATTAAAATTGAAAGTCGGAAATAAAATTCGACAGAGGTATTAAATAAAGAAATGTGGCAAGGGGGCGATATGGTTTGCTTAATATCGTTTCTACTTAAATATTGTTCAGTGACACCCCGTATAAAAACACGGATCCTGGTTTTACACCTTTTTATTGCAAATCAGTTTTACAAATGTTTTTATGGTAACAAAAATTCAACTTAACGTAATTATGACAACTGTTTAACCTTTAACTATCTGTCAACTTCTGTTCTCTTCGAAAGTCTGAAATATACTGGCCCGTGTGTGGACTTACTTTCGCGATTTTTATAGTTATGTGGAAAAGAATGGAAAAATCTGGAGAAGTCTAGAATTAGCTGCAGGATGCATGAAAAGTGTAAAATGAATGCTCCAGCGCCCTCAGGATAATCCGTAATGGCCGACGAAAAAGGGAAAAACTAAGTAATTTAATTCAAATAAATTATTAACCTAAATAAAATAATCCTTCTACATTTTTATCAACCAAACATATATTTTTAAAGTACATAACAATATTTTTAATTTATTCTATTCACAAGAATCCTTATTCCAAGATCGAGCTTGGTTACTCTGTATAAATTAAGGTTCAAACAACATACCCTCTGATACACGTTATTCTCGCTACAGACATCTGGGAAGGTTTGACAGTCGACATTTTCCCATCGCTCCTAAGTTCGGCCTCTTCTTGATTCAAAGTCACAAACTCGGCGTCCATCGCCACCAAATCGCCCGCTTTTAACACTTCGTTGTCGTGTAAGGGAGTGAAAGTTATGCCTCTCGTACCACCCGATCTGGCTATGCAATTATCTTCGGTAAATACCTCCTTAAAATATTGAATATTCGATATTAGAGCCGGTATATACTTAAAAGAACTATTTCGGAAATTATAGTCGTAATGAGCTTCTTAAACATAATTTATTTTGAATCAAAAACAAATGTTTTATTATGTTCTTGTTGTGATTACTCGCCTGAAAAGTTTCTAGATAATGGGACCACTTCGGTCCTGGTCCCGGGGTATAGCGACTTCTAAAACTTTTTTTTTATTTATGACGTCTTGTCATAAATGACATATTGGTTGGTTTTGACTGGTATATTTATAATTTTCAAAAAGACAAAAAAGGTGGTGTGTTGTGTTAAGTGAGTTTAAGATTACCTGAAATTACTTCAGCATCAAGCATAGGTAACCATGTATTATTTAAATTAACAGATACTGATGCTACACATTTATTTTACGTGTGTTACTTTTATTTAGGCATCAAGCATAGGTAAGTAAACAGGTATTATTTAAATTCATAGACATTGATTCAACACATTTATTTTTATTTAAGGGGGAGAAGTAAAGTATAAAATTTTCCATTTTATTTTTAATTTAAGTTAAGGTAGGTGGGTCATGCAATCAACATCTTAAGAAATCCTTCAAATTTTGAATATAAGTTATTAAATGTACAACACATATGCTGGTAAAATTTAAAGAAGATTGACCACGTCTAATACGAGATAATCGCGATTAAAAATTGCAATTTTTGTACATGTAGTATGGGAGAAGCCTGGGAAAATGACAGGTTTATTAATTTTTGCCCTTGAAGGAGACTTACCATCCTTACGAAAAACTAGTATAATGAAGAAAAATATATTTTGAATATTTAAAAAAATAAAATTATTTACCACGTAGTTTGAACAAAAAACTAATATTAATTACATCTTTAGAGAAATATTTTTACAAGAAGGGATATGAGAAAGAGCTGTAAGTAGATGAACTGGCAACGTTAAAACGAGTACAAAGGCGGAGTAAAAGAAAAAAGCGCGAAATTACAAAACGACTAAAAATTAATTTAAAAATTTATAATTTTTTTTATTGAATTATAATAATAATAAGTATATATAATCATAAAAAAGGGCTTATTACATTGTGTTATTGGTTTATTAAAAATTTTAATATCAAATACAGAAAACAATATTCATTTATAATTCATATTTTTTAACGATATATTAATAGTACATTATAAACTTAGGGACTAAAGTGATACTTTTAATCCCGCGGCGAAAGGTTGTTACCCCGACCGTAGAGAGACGCTTTAGTCCCGAGGTTTATATACTATTTTATGTACTTTAGATAATAAAATAATAAAAAACTATTTAACGGTACTTTAATATAATGATGGAAGCGAGGCTGTCAGGTGTAGGGTTATTATATTGTTGACATCGATACACCACCAGAAACAATTTCTGTGTTCCTATGACACTAAACAAAATCTGACGCTATTAAACTGAAATTGTTAAAAATTGAGCATTCGTGGTAATGGATATAGGGAAAGAAAATTTACGAGGTGCGCTAGCCGCAATGTTGAAAACATTACGTAAAAAGGTGCTTCTGGCCTACTTCTTGAAGATATCGACCTAAAAGCAACAAAAATCAAAGAAACTAACATTAACATTGGCCAGCACTGCATAATAATTGCATTTTTAAAAAGGGCAGAATAATGGCTATAAACTGAAAAAATCAAAGGTTCTGGATTTGGATCAAGTAAAAAAAATCTTAGTAACAGCACCTGATGAGGAATTTCTGGCACACAAGGTAAATTAGTACCTAATGTAGCATTTGGCTATTATGCTCCTACATCGAAATTTGCGATTTACTGAACAAAAATTATTTAAAAAATAGCAAGGTTTTTTTTAATTCCTATCTTAATTTTTTAAGAACTATGCTACTATAACAAAAATAACGGTATTAAAAAGATTAAGTAAAAAAACAGTCAAATAAACAAGTGAAACTTTGCTTTATTTATAGAATATAGGTTTTAACATCCATCGCATCGATTGCAAACGAAATTTAAAGGGTTTATACAGAAAAGAGTGTGGGACAGAGGTATCTCGGGCATTATAGCAGTTTTACAATAAAATTATTATAACCGGTAGTTTTGTCAAAATAAAACGTAAAAAATTTAAAACTGGCGGCTTAATCAATAAAAAATGATCTCTTAAAAATAATATCTATAAAAAAATTAGCTCTTCTTTGTTTACTGCTATCGACAAATGTCAAAAATATCGATTTTTATTTCCTAAGATTTTATAAACATGTAATGTTTGTCAAGCCATCTCATTCTCCCATAAACGAGTGGTATTACTTGGTACCATCTGTAATTGGTACCATAGTACCTGATAGCTTTTAAAAACTTAGGATAGGAAAGTAAAATCTGTTTTTTCTATTTCAAGCAGTTTTCGCTCAGTAAGCAGTCACAATCACTAAATTGTTAATTTTTAACTATCATGATTTTGAAAACTGGTAAATATTGATAGGGTATTTTACACAAAAATGCTTAGAATAAGACATATAATTCTAAAGCCTACAGTGTATACACAATGAAAACAAGGTGAGCTAACACAGCGTGGAAACATCGTAGATATGTTCCACTGTTCCCAGTGTTTCCATACTGTATACATAGTCTATAAATTAAAATTCTAATTTATTGTTTTTTATTGTATCCATCTTGGATTCAAAGTGTAAAAACCATTGATTCCTTGTATAATCGCGGTGAATACTTACTATGTATTCATCATGGATTTGCTGTGTAAGTGCCGTGGGTTTAGTGAGAAACCACTGTGGAAACACGGTGTGCTTATGGAAAAACTCCACTGTGAGAACATCGTGAAACTTGTGTGCTTTCACAGTTTTTCCACGAACACAGCGCTTCCACAGTGTTTTCACTGTGAGCTCAAGGATACGAGGGTAATTTATTAATTATGTAGGTATTATTATATGTATTATCAGTAAGTACCAATAAAACCCTAAAAATACTCCTAACGCCGTTAATGACTGGCCCATAAAAATAAACATCAGCCTAGCAAGTGTAACAAAAAATTTATAGACGACCAAATAAAATTACATATTTGAATGCGCAAGGGGGTTAAATTCTTCCAAAAAAATAAAAACTTTTAAGGGCTGAAAAATAAACGTAAAAAACATTAAGTGCTTAAAACTTATATGATAAATTAAAAGTTTTCAAAATTTGGCAACAACCTTTAAACAAATTCGGTATAAGTGAAGCTGGACTGTACAAGCCAAGTAGGAAAATGAATATCCGACGTTGCCAGATTTTTATATACGCTAATTTATCGTAGTATGATAGTGTGAGGGGTACAGGCGTGTTAAAAAATATTGGCCTGCAACCATAGTGCGTATGATATGGGTAGTAAGCCAAAACTTTGTGACTGGACTGTAGGGAAAGAACTACCTTAACGGTGGCAGACTTGCCACCAAAACATACTGTTTTAAATTTTTGTTTTTTTTTTCTGTTTTAGGAAATCTGCCACCTTATACGGACCAACAGGGCTACGCACACTCAGTCGCTATACCAAGCAGACCAGGACTGAAGTGGTCCTATTCTTTAAATATGTTCCATGAAGTAATCCCAACAAGGACATATTAAAATATGTGTTCATACGTTAATCACTCATCCTACGTTTTATATTAATATCTCTGTGTGTAAAAACAATGTATATTTAAAACGAATGTGTATGGGACCCACGTCTATTACTTTTGGTCATAGAAGCATTTTGTCAAGAACAGAATGTAAAAATTATGATGCTCACAATTATTATGGGCGATAATAGAGCTCAAAACAAGTCAAAAAGTTTATATGAGATATGTATCCAAATTTGATAGATTTTTATCTAAATCATATCAAAGTTACAAACTATAAAGGATATATTTCTGAAAAGCTTAACATTTTGGAAACTTTGTCTTAATCGCTATTCATTTGCTTATAAAATAAACTAGGTTTTAAATGTTTCCATCTATAAATAAGAAAATAATAATAATTTTTCCCCAAGTTAAAAATTAAACAAACAATTGGCAACAGCGCTACCCAAAAGCCTCGTAGGGTTGTGCATTGTGCGTACTGGTAGCGATATGTTTGTCCGTTGAAAGTCAAAATGTTTTTTAATCAGGAAAATATGCCGATATGTTATTAATTTACGGCGAGGCAAACAAAATGCTAATCTAGCAGCTCAAATTTCCACGGCGGCTACATCCATTTAGGACAACCATAGAGCAGGCGTACCAAAGAGTTTTAAAACCGAAGGAAACTTATTCTTCAAGAAAAATAAAAAACTGCTGTTTTAAAACATAATAATTTGGGTGTGTAGTAGGTACACTTTTTTTTTCAATTACAAATAAAAACCCAATACAACTAAGAAAAAAAACGTATACTTCGAAGGGGAGGCTCGTGTAAAGAGGTGCAGAGTAAAAAAAAATAGGCTAAACAATAATTTATTGTTTTATACTTAAATTTAATTCCAAATTAAATATTAAAATAAATTGTAAGAAGTAATTTTTATTATTTTCTATCTTTTTTTTTAAATTCCTGCACTCTTATGCACCAGCCGCCACTATGTAAATAAACATCTCTTTAAAAAAGTAAATATGTAAAACTTCGCAAAAAAAGTTCCACGTTCGACTCGATGTAATGAAGGGTGGCGCGGTATTGCCAGATTTTTTAAACTTTGAAAGGCTATATTTCGAAAACAATTACCTTTTGACACATATGTTTTTGGTTTTTTGGGTTGTTTTGAGCTCCACTATCGTGAGCATTATACTTTTTACACCCTGTATTAATATAAAATCAAATAAATGAATTAAACTTACTTAAATAAAGAGATACATTTACTTACCCTTGATAATGGGTGATAAATTTCAGTTTTGGTGTCTGCTAATTCCACGGAAGAATAGTATAGAACACACGGAATCTTCCAATCGAGACTAAACCATACTGCCTCTTGAGCAGGCACAGGACATATACTAAAATAAATTTATAATACAGGGTGTCATTCTACAGGGTGTCCCAAATTCGAACCTCATGATTGGGATCTCGAAAACGTGAAGAGATACGAAGTCGGTTAAATGCAGACAAAGTTGGGCAATTTGATGCTGATCAAAATGCCACCCTAAAAGTTAAAAAAATTTGAATACTTCTAAAGAATTTTGGAAAAAACTGAATATTTGCGATTTCATTTAAATTTTTGTATCACTATATTTGAATAGATACCTATAACAAAATAAATTTTACATTTTCATTGCTACTTTATCTGTTCTACAAAGCAGTGTTATTAGATTTACACATCGACGTTTCGTCGTTGAGCTGCCATCATCAACTATGCTTTTTTAAATACGTCCCTGGATTTTTTATTAGGTATTTTAAAAGCTTCTAAGGTCCCCATACTAATGATGTATTGCACTTACTCAAAAAAAAAAACATATTACTGATAATTTCCATAAGAAATCATGTGTTAGAGATAGATAATAGATTTTTGGTAGAAAAACAAAAATTATTTTTTTCCGAATAATTGTAATACATCATTGGTTTTGGAATCTTAAAAGCTCTTATAATCCGTAATAAAAAAATCCAGGACCGTATTTAAAAAACAAAGTTGATAATGGCAGCTCAAAGACAAAACGTCCATGTGTAAATCTAATAACCCTATCTTATAGGAATAGAAAAAGTAGCAATGAGAATGTCAAATTTATTTTGTATGTCGATTCAAATAGAGCCATAAAAAAATAAAAATAAAATAGCGAAATTGTTTTTTTGTCTTCGGAAGTATTGGGAATTTTTAAACTCCTAAAGTGGCATTTAAATCAGCATTAAGTTGCGCAACTTTGCCTCTATGTAACCGACCTCGTATCTCTTACTTTCCGAGATTCGAATGATGAGGCTTGAATTTGGGACACCTGTACACCAATAGCAATTACTAATTTGCTGTTATAAAAATTTACTCACCTAAAATCATTAAACAAATACCACTTATGCTCGGTTACGTCCTTGTTCTTCAAATACGAATTGGGGACTTTGATTAGGGCCACGAGATTTTTCTTATCAGGGGCGTACTGGTCGTTTATATAACAAACTACCGCCGACAGCTCGTACTCCTTTGATTCGTGAACAGTCGCATCCGGTTTTTCGGTCCCATCGTCTTTTTCTTTGTTCTCGAAGGATTTTTCGTGCTCGGTACCATTTTTCTGCATAACATTATCTTATTATTTCAAATAAGATAAAATTTGGCTTTTTTATTATTTGTTTAATTG
>JAHBCN010019287.1:0-16402 GCA_019359885.1 Listronotus oregonensis
TTTTTGAGAACTTTAGTTCAGTTTATTTTAAAATTAAAAATTTTTTTTAATTTTTAATTTTTTATTTTTTTTTTCAAAGTTTCGGCAAAATTTTTTTATCAGTGTTAAACATCAAAATTTAAAAAATCTGTCCTTAAAAAACAACGTTAAAACACTGATACATATACAAACATTCGTTTAATTATCTTTGTTAGACTTTTCTTGTAGACTACGTACAAAGTAAAACAGTATTATTCTAGAAAATTCCAACAAAATGGCATTTACTATAAAGGTGTTTTATTTGCAGCAATTTAAAATATCTTAATTTACTTCCGATATAAAAAGATTGTCCTCGAAGTTGTTTTTGGAATCCGGAATTTACAACCGGCGGCAGCGCAAATAACTCGTAAGTGGCCTTTATGGATACACAAAAGCAAAATATAGTGCCGCATTAAATCTTTAGAACATCCGCTTCAGTTATGGGAAGAGTATTTGTAACTGAGCTACTCTCCATTTGACTGCAGTGGATGGTCACATTCAATTGCTCACGTTCCATCCACGTTTCCCGTCGTTAATTTTTACTGCCCTTGCAATTACTGAGATGTACCGACAGTACACTGCAAATGACGGCACTTTATGGACATGTATGCGTCCTTTTTGCGAGCAACATTAACTACAGGATTTCTAAATTAAAATTATTGTTCCGTAATTTGGCATTTTATACAGAGTTTTTGAAGATGCACGGCCAAAATTCAGCAGTTGATTCCTCCTTGAAAAACATTAAAAAAGGTTTCTATAAATATCGGTCCGTTTTCTAAGATACAGAGTGTTAAATTAAAAAACAATATATTTTTTGTAATTATTTTAAAAAACCCAGCTGATTCTCTTGAAAGTCAGTGGTATTTCTAATAATAAGGATCTAATTTAGGCATAATTAAATTCAAACTGTAAGTTCAGTGGCTTTTCAATTGACACCTTTATGAAAATAATAATGTAAATAAACGCCACTGACTTTTTTGCAATTTTTTATATATTATTTTAAATTTTACTTTTTTGTTAGCATTGGGAACTTTCTGTTTTATATTTTTATTTTTCTTTAAATAATTTTATAGCATTTATAAGAGTTTATTTGGTATCGTATTTATTTTAAGGGATTACAATTTATTTAAAGAATTCTTTTTAGGTTTATATATAATTTTATTGCCGAAGGTATTTGAAATATAAACATATTTAGCTAAAATCGACCGAAAGCATTTGAGCCACCATATATTGAGAGTTTCAGTTCAAAGGGTTCCTAAAAAAAAAGTCTAAAGTGGTTATGCTATTTTTCAACCCGGAAAATCGCTCAAAAAATCGTTATTTGGGTTTGGGGATGGGAATAATTTTCGGCAGCAAAATTTTACCGAAGGCCCCGGGAGCGGCTCTGCAGGAAAGGACTAGAAGAAAGTGAAAAATCCCAAATTATTAAAATAATATTTTTTTTTAATAAAAATTTGTCTTTAATTAAAAATAAATTATCCATTAAAAAAGTTTATTTTATCTTAAATACTAACCATTTTCATTAACTTTTTTCTTCTTCCCCCTTTTCTTTATCCTTTTGCCTTGTTACTATCCTCGGCCTGATAGGAAGTGTTTTTTGTTCACAATTGCTATCGTTGCTTGCATGCAAGTAAGACTCCAACCCACTTCGTCGGTACCGAAATTTTGCCATAGCCGGTTTCGGGGGGATACGTTAAAATTTCTCAGCTCTTGTTTAGTATTTTTAAAAATTAACTTTACTATAAATAATATATTAATTAAAGTGCAATTTATTACATTTTTTTTTTATAATTTTGATTTTTTGTTTTCTAATTACTTTCCGCACCCCGAGCGCCCCCAAAATTTTTAATCAATTAAATTTATTCCAAAACCCCTTTATGGGTTTTTTAAGTTGATTTTTTGAGGTTTTCCCCAATCAGCCCATGCCCACAAACTCCGCAGAGCAGCACCTTGAATTCTAATGCTAGGAAAATTTTGGCATCTCCGAAAACCTAAAACGTTTTTTTGGCGATTTTCAGCGTTTCCAGTTTCTTATATATTGCGGGATTGGCAATTGAAAAATGCATTCATTGCAATTAGATGATTTTTTGAAAATGGCATAACCATATCATAAAGATTTTCTCGGGGAAAATTTTAAACCAGAAAAAAACCGCATCTTGATATCTGCGGGCCCAAAAAAAATTTTCCCCACCTTTCCGGGACCATAACTTTTAAAAAAAATTTATGATTTACAATAATTTAGAGTTAACGTAGAAAAAAAATTTTAAAATTTAAAAATCAAACATACATCCCAAATGCCGTCTTCTTTTGAAAGATCTCCAAGAGCAAAGCAAGACACAACCTTTTCCCGAGACGGCAGTCGAGGATGGAAGTCTTTCCGACTACCTTGTTTTGTAAAACCCAAAAAGCAACATTTGGCTTCCTTCGAAAAAAAATTAATTTGTTTTATTCTCATGCAACATTTTCATTTGGAATGGGAAGAACAATACTATTTTACAAACTTTAAATATTAAAATGTATGTTTGTTGTGTAATACTTCTGTCTTGGTTCCTAAAAAAGAGATTATTGATAAGCATAATAAAACTGCACTTTCAAATTATGAAAAATTTGTTCCCTTTTAGAAAATTTGGCGGGAAAAAATTAAACTGAATATATATTATACCCAGATGGAAAGTGTTTTATTTTGCTGAGAGTGAAAGGCCAGGCGCAGGAGGTTACTATAATTTCAACAGAAATGAACTTTCAAAGAGGTGATACTATTTATTTTAAACAATTTATTTTTTTTATATTTAATTAAATTATAAAAATTGATCCGGTGTTTTCGCTATTTGATCGTGTCATGGAACGGTTGTCATTTTTATGATACAGTGAAGAGACGCTTAAGTTTGAATAGTAATTTTTTTAATTTCAAAATCCAAAAAATATCAAATGAGAAATTTATTTTTACCCACGAAATTAAATATTTTTTATTATTTTAAAAGAATGCTAGTGTGCATTTTACCATTTTGAAATATCATTTTTCAAAAAAAATCAATTTTCAGCCGGGAGTGAGACCTAAAGGAAAAAAATGAAGTCAAAAAAAAGTCAAAATTTCAACTCAATGATAGTGAATGTCCAATAATGCATGGTTGTAATAAAAGTATTTCTTTTTGTTTGTGCTCTCATTTGAAGGGGAAATATTTTTAAAGTTGTAACTAGTTACTTTTAAAAAAAAATGAAAAAACAATTTTTAAATTTCTCTCATAGATACATTATTTTATTTATAAAATAATTCTTTTTCGTGTATACTCTAATAAATTCGCGAAACTTCCTAACTATGCTGAGGTTATTTCGAACAAAGACATTTTATAGATAAACAAGATCTTGTCTAGGGGTAATGTATAAGGGTCGTTCGATATCCCAGCGTATATATTAACAACCGTCGAAGAATAGAGTCGTTAAATTGTCTTTAATTTTTTACTGTCCGTGTAGCTAAAATTAGGAACGTTTTAAAATATAATGGTAACCATAAAGCTTTATAAAGAGGTTGTTAGTCTTAGAGACTTTGGGCTTTCAACAAATATATAAAAAAAAAATATTAGGTTTATAAAAGCAAAAAACAAACAAACATACAAGGTGTTATTTTAATAAAGGTTTAGTGTTTGTACCAAATGCCATTTGGGGGGCATATTTAGATTTAATACATATTATTATTTTTATACTATACAGGGTGTTCCTTAATGCTATGTTAATATTCAACTGATTTAATAGAAAAAAATCATATGAGCATATGTCCTAAATGTATTAAGTTTTAATACAAAGTGACAAAATTTGTAAAAAATTTTTCTAAAATTTCTTGAATACCTTTTTAGGTATCTTTACGAAAATCGGTATCATTTTTCATGAAAATTTTAGACATTTTTGGGTAAAACTTTTTTAAAATTTCTACCAAAAACTGGAAGTTTAAAAAAGTCCTAAAGGGAAAAGACCTACCCCGTCAGATAAACAAATAAAGGAAGGGGGTTAAAGAAATCACGAACTTCATGGAAGTACGAGAAGATTCATGAAATTATAAAATTTTGTTGGAAAAAGGGGCCTTTTTTTGGGTTAAATCTATTCCATTTTTAAAATTTTTGCGATCAGGGAAATTTTTTCCTCATTGAACTTTTCTCAGTGATATCTTCAGCAAATTACGAAAAATCCGCAGTTTTAATCACAAATTATGTTCACAGATAAAGCTATTTTTTTCCAGGAGTGCCACTTAAAATTTTTATAACAATCATCTGTTAGCGAAAAAAAATTTATGAATATTAAAAAGCTTTAAAAGGGGAAATTTTCAGTTAATGTATGGGCGGAATTGTCAATAATCATTTAATAGACCAACTTTTTTTGCCAAAACGCGTTGATGGATTTTACTTACCAATTTCTCCAGGAAGAACTACTTAGGTTGCTTGAAAAGATACCAATTGCGTTGAGAAACCCTATGAACATGTGATACGTTTATCAGATCGTGGATAGTCGGAGGATCAAAAGGGGGTGGCCAGCAAGGTCCTCCGACCTCAATAGTTTAGATTTATTTTTTGAATAAGGCTTTTAATAATCAATAACAAAAAACATTAAAATGTTTAAACATTTTGACAAATATAAGGACTTTTAATATTTAAGAGTTTTCAAAATTTTCAAAAAAAAAATATTTAATTTAACTATAATTTTTATAACAATATAAACTCATTTATGTATAAAATCATTTTTCCAATAAATAAAATAATTAATTAACCAGTTATATTGCATTGTTTGTCAAAGAAAAAGCATATAAAATGATACAAAAAAGAGATAATTATGCTTATAACGGCAATTTTAGCTTGGACACCAAAAAAAATGTGGAGCTGATTAAGTGTTATGTTAATTTAAAAATTTATTGAGACTTTTAAATTATATTAAAAGTCTGACAATTACCCTTAAAGACTACTATTGCATATAACTGTTTTTCTTAGTTATTGCTTATATTTTTAACAGTATTTTGTTAATAATTTGGCAACGTTGTAAAACAATGGGAGCTAAATTTGCAGGCAGCTTGTAAAAAATTGTTGGTTTCTCCTTATTTTTTACTTTCTCATTTTGCTACTTCACTAATGAGCTAACACATATTTTGAAATCTATTTTTCAACAATACCTATCGGTGCTATGCACCTTGAAGATAGATACTAAAGTCAATTCTGAAGCTGCTTTGTTTTTTTTGTGCAAGTTTATGGACCATTAGGTTAAGAGTCATATCCTATAAGCGCTGCTTCACCATCGCTTCTTTGCGTTGTTACTCCTCCATCGACATTTTAGAGTCAAAATCATCATTTGCATTTAGGTTTGATTTAGATAAAATTAAATTTCCATAAAAGTTTAAAATTCAGCAACCTGATGACCATAAATATCAATTCTAATCCAGTGGTATTCCAAATAGGACCCTGATATTTCTATCTTCTTTATTACACAGATGGATCCAAACTTTTTTATATCTATAGTCGATAGGTAGTTATCATCAATTAAAAAAAAAAAAAAAGAAAGTCAATGCAAGGTTTGCCTAGGCTTTTTTTAGTAGATATATTATAGGCACTAACTAAAATGGTATCCTAAGGAATTCCCTCATTTCACTTTGCACTGCAATAATAATAATATAGTAATACCCAATGCATGTGGACCTTCTTTGATTCAAAATACTATTTTCAAGGTCTCTTTGTAATACATTTTTAATAATGTGCTGAAGCAGATCAAATAGGCACTGTTTGACTAGCGATGGAAACATTCCGGAAATATATCAGGAAACTTTAGAAGTATGGAAATAATAAAAATATTAAAAGTAAAAAAATTAAAAACAACAATACAAAAAAACTAAACATTTAATAAAAATTTATTATATTTAATACCATAAATGGTCAGATTTTGCCGGACATTTTAAGAAACGAGTTATATTTCCGAAGTATTTAACCCCAAGCAAAAAACACCCGGGAAAAATCATAGTATTAAAGAAAATTCGAAAAAAGGGAAAAAGTTAAAAGAAAATAATAATTAATTAAATAAAATACGTAGTTACTTTTTAAAAAATGAACGACACGATTGATAGAACCGAAAACTTTTCAAGCACATTTCAAATTTTTGATATTTCGAAGGAAGTTATTTATACAAAAGTGGAATGGTCATCCAAAAGGTAAAACGCAAAAACATAAATTTAAGTAAAAATTAAGTGTTAAAAGTACAAAGAAAACAGTACAATTTTAAAATAAGTAATTACACACGATACGAGGCATAATTTGTGCAACTGGGTCAAGAAGTCGTCTACAACTTTAATATTGGATTCAGCATCAATGCCGCCTTCATGAGAGTGCAATTCAACTTCTTTTAAAGCAAGCAATAGTCAAAAAGCAATAATTGTAAACCTCCCAGATCGAGATTTTATTATTTGTAATCGTAATAATATACGTACTTTTACGGAAATTATTTTTCTAGTATGAAATTTGTACTGCACAAAATTATAAGAAATATATAGAAATCTTTGTTTTAATGGTATAAAACGCATACCTTTTTTTCGATATATCCAAAATTTTCAATATTTCCGAGACACCTTCGGAAATTTAATATTCCCATTTAAGAAAATCCAAAATTTTCATTTACAACACTATGTTTGAAATCCCCCTTTTCACATTGGGAGTAAAAATCCCTTTTGAATTCCATCAAGATTTAGTTATTAGATTACGGTCATCATAGTCCAGAATACAAACTAAAATATTCCGTACTTCTTTTTATTAAAACAATTTCACATCTAAGTTGGGTGTTCCAAACAAGGATCTTTCAATTTTGTATATTACACAGATAAGGCTTTTTTTAGTACAAATCTTATAAGCACTTACTTAAATATTATTCTAAGGAAAACCCTTATTTACTACTGCACTGCAATATTCATATGGTAATATCCAATGCATGTGGACCTCTTTTAATTTAAGATATTATTTTCAAGGTCTTTTTGTAATACATTTTTAATCATGTTTAGAAGCAGATCAAATAAGCACTGTTTGACTAGTGATGGAAAATTTCCGGAAATATTTATTTGAAAATATTTTCGAAAATATATATGGGAACTTTAAAAATATTGAATATATTGAAAATACAAAAATAAAATCTACAAACCCCAAAAAACAAAACATTTTTGAAAATTTATTATAGGTAATACCAAAAATGGTCAGATTTGGCTAGATATTTTAAGAAACGAGTTAAATTTCCGAAATATATAAAACTAGGTAAAATATACCTGGCTTAAAATCTAATGGTATTTGGTAAGACAATTGCGCAAATAAAACAAAGTTATAATCAAAATAATATTTAATTAACAATATAAAATACAGTCGCTACTGAGGTTACAATGACGACACGATTGATAAAACCGTAAACTTACAGATTTTTTTAGCCAGTTACTTTTTCACTTCTATCCAATAGCAAATCTCGATTTTTGACATTTTAAATGAAGTTATTTATACAAAAGTAGAATTGTCATCCAAAAGTTAAAACGCAAAGACATTAATATAAATAAAAAATTAAGTGTTAAAATACAAAGAAAACAGTACAATTTCTAAAAAAGCAATTACACACGACCACAAGACACAAGTTCTGCAACTTGATAAAGAGCCTATCTTTATTAATGTCATCTACAACTTAAATATTGGATTTAATCAATTCAAATTAATGCCGTCTTCATGGAAGTGCAATTCAACTTCTTTTAAAGCATGCATTAGACAACAAGCAATAATTAGTAAATCTCCGAGATCGTGGTTTTATTATTTGTAATCGTAATAATATACGTACTTTTTCGGAAATTATTTTTATAGTGTGAAATTTGTACTGCACAAAACTATAATAAATATATATAAAAAATTGTTTTAATGTTTTAAAATGCATACTTATTTTTTTCGATATTTCCAAAATTTCCAATATTTTCATTGCCATGGAAATCCAAATATTTTCATTTACAACACTATGTTTGAACATCGCCTCTTCACATTGGGAGTCAAAATCCCTTTTGAATTCCATCAAGATTTAGTTATTAGATTACGGTTATCATAGTCCAGAATACAACAGTAAAATATTCAACGTACTTCTTTTTTACTGTAAATACAATTTCTACATCTAAGCCGTTAGTGTTCAAACAAGGATCTTTCAATTTTGTATATTACAGATAAGTATATTACCAAATGTAGTTTTAAACTTTCATACTAATAAGATGACCGTTCTTTTACTGGAACTTTTGACCCGATATTCTGTAATCTGTCCCATCATCAAAACATGCTCGTTATTATTTTCTCTTAAACAAACGTCCCAAACAACAAACTACATTGTTACGGTTTTCAGAGAAAAAGTGTACAAAATTACGACACAAGAAAAACATAAATATGCCGATCACGACATTTTCAGCCGGGCAAAGCACAGAACAAACCTAGCGGTGTTTCACTGTCGTGACTATTTAAGAGAGTTTTTGAGATGTGTTTCGCCTAATAAGGACGTTTATCGGAACGGGAGAGATTTAAATAAATGACTTTTTGACCTTTCTTGACTGCTTTCCTAAAGCAAAGAGTTCGTTAAATGAAAGGAGATCGCTCTAGATAGAATGAGTAAAAAGGAAGGATTTGACGTGCGTAAATTGTACTTGATAGTTTATTATTCTTCCCTTTTAACTTTTATTATGGTAATCTTACGATTTTTTAACTATAAGTAATATTTTTTGAACAAAAATATTACATTTTGTTTGTTCAAAGTTCGATTGGCTAAGCGGGACATTTGAATTCAACACCTTTTGTCTGCGTGCACTAATCCATTTTTTCATTTTTTTTAATTTCCAACTAGCAGTTGGACATGTATAATATTTACAGTTACCATTTTTGTCAGTTTTTTTTTACATTTAACTACACAATAACTTTTTTGTACCTTTTTTAATATTTTTGTCTAATTGTTTACATTTAAATCAAACATGATTAAACTAAAATTTGGCCACAGAGAGCGCTTCAATCGATTCAGCTGTCCCCACCATACCCCGCTTCCTGTTAAAATCGCACCTCCTCTTAAATTAATACGGTCATAACTCAAAAGAGTTGACATATTTGATTAAGTTATTACACGGTATTAATTTTGGAAAACAACATCTATATTTAACGTATTTGTACCTACGTAAAACTAGTGTCATTATAACGTTAACCGAAATTAATGACGTACCAAACATATACAGTGTCTCATGTCAGGATGTACAACCTATATAAACAACCACCTTGTTGTTTATATAGGTTTTTTATTGTGTCGTTTTTCAAGTATTTTTTGTATTTCGGGACAGTCCACGAGCCTAGGTACTGACGCACTGTGGGTGTCTTACTAACAGTTTATTATTATAATTGATAAATTTAAAGCAATCTGTGAATTTGTTGATATCACTAAAATATTTTTTAAACCAGAAAATATTTTTGTATCGCCAAAATTGCTCTTAACAAACAATACTTAGTAAATTTTCTATTACTTTATACTTATTGTATTAAATAGTATCATCTATCAGTTCTCCAAAAGTTAATTCCAAACTAGTGGGGGACTGTATACAGGCCCTGGATAAAGTCGGCTTGGCAAACAAACTTACGGTAGCCTGGGTACCAGGCCACGAGGGCCACCCAGGTAACGAAGAAGGCCGACGACCTAGCCAAAAGAGGATCAGCCATGAAAATGATAGGCCCTAAGCCATTCTGCGGAATCTCGGAAGGCCTCCCTAAAGCATCTATTAAGAGCTGGGTAGACAGAGAGTTTCAAAGCTGGTGGGTACAAACACCAGGACAACGACAGGCAAAGCAGTTCATTAAGACCTGCTCGGCCAAGTTTACTGAGCCACAGTCGTAAAGTCGTAAGGATAACGCCAGGTCAACTAACAGGACATTGAAAACTCAACAAGCACCTGGAAAGAATGGGCCTGGTGGAGGATAGCCTGTGTAGGTACTGCCAGGAGGCTGAAGAAACAGCCCTATATGTGTGGTGCCACTGCGAAGCACTATGTAGGCTTAGGTTTACTAGGCTTGGTGAGGAAAAGCCAAAACCTGCAAGATATATGTAGTGGCCAGTGTCAAGACTCTGGAGTCTAGTTAGGAAGACGGGCCTAGACAAGGTACTCTAAAGAACGATAGGAGAAACCACAATAAATCTGGTAAGGTTGCAGTGGTGAAGGTTATTTTTGCCATTTCCGCTCAAATAATCTAATCTAATAGTATCATTTGCTACTTTTTTTTAAAATATATTCAGAATACTTAATACTCTATTTTGTAGAGCTTAAAAAATCTTTAAAAATTGCTTGAATATTTATTTTTTGGTTTTTAAATTAAAACACAATAAGTGTTAGAACTTATTTTTTTCAATACTTTGCTTTTTTGAGTTATGACACCATTTGATGGTGTGCGATATACTTGGTGGGTTTACGCCTGGCGACCAAATTTCAAACAGTGGTCAGTTTGGGCGAATTTAAGAAAATATTATTTTTACATAGGTTTTATTAAAATATCGTAACAAATAATGTCAACAATTTCACTGCCAAAAGTATTAAGGCATGTCGGTTTCTTTTGCGTTGTAAAATTTGTCACTCTGGCAATATTGCGCTATTGTTTGATTACGAACTTACGATCTAAAAAATATAATATATAATATAATATTTCGTATTGGTCAGTGTCAGGGCTTTTTTTTTTTGTCTACCATTCCCAAGGTGTTTGATGCAACAATCCCGCAAAAAGTCTGCAGTGGATCTGACAACATAGTACGGCGAATGTCAAGAACGACAGTCGTCAGAAGGTGGAGGGCGTTAACTTTACATTAATCTGACCCGTAAGTACAAAAAATGCGTAACGTAATATAAAGAAATATTATAAAATGTTGTTAAAATTGTAGGTATTTTATTAGTGTAATTTGTATTTTTGTAACTAATAAACCTGTAAAGTATTCCGGTAAACAATGTGTGTAAATAAGAAATGTGTATAATAATAATTTTGTTACAAATTTTCAGAGGGAGTTTTGATTTTTTTCTACATGATATAATAACTCATCTATCCTGAGGTGAGTAAAAGTGTCATAAAAATATGGCAACATTGTCTGTAAAAATAAAAAAATAAAGGCTAGCAAAAAATATCCAATGACAGATATGGGATTATATGCTATTTTTACCTTTACATTAGGATTCAGTATCTCAGGAATTAAACGTGGTCCGCTATTTTGCCTTATTTTTATTTAATAAATATTTTATAAGGAAGTAATTTCATAACATTTAACCTCTTTTTATTTACATTTTCATAACATCCTGAATAAATACAAAACCCTTTGAGATTATTTCAGTAATTCTATCGTTACTCCTTTTTTAAAATATATGCCAGGGATAATTTATTTTAATTGGCTGGACACAATTTATTTTAATGACATACATTCATTTAATATAAATTGCAGTTTTCGTGTAGTTTGTTTGAAATCATCCAATTAAATGAAAGTTCAATTATTCATACGCACGAAGTGATGTTGTCCAGATTGATGAAGTTGATATATCGACTGGCACGAGAGAGGTTTGCAATTAAAATTGTTTTTTTAATTAAAACCTAATAAATATCTGTACGGGGTAATACGATATCTCGGTGGGTCTAGAAAAATACGAGTAAATATATCAGTAGTTCTCTTTTTTGGTTTTGATTAAATAAATAAATAAGGTAAATATTGTAAACCTACACCAGACCAGACTCACTCCTATCTCAATTGTGGTGCACTTACAGCACTGCTTAATCACATTTAAGTCAATATTCGCCAAATGTTAATTCGATATTTGTGACGTAATCGTTTTCCCTGTTGAAAGCTTTTTTCGTGTTTTTGGTTTTATTTTTAGCTTTTTAGTCACTAAGACTTTGGTATTAGTTTATTTTCTGTTGTCAATAATTAAATTAGGTTTTTATTACTGTAATATTAGTGTAGGTTTAAGTTACCGATAAGGGGTCATGGGCCGTTGGTTATTTCTTTGAACACAATCTACTGTAAATAGAAAAATATGTATAAAAAATCAGATTTATTTAGCTTTATTTAGGCTGATTTTGAAATTTTACTACCTGATTTCAGTGAAAAATTTATAGGTAAATGGAAAAAATGCATTTTAACTGTCCTTTATAGATGGTGATGTTTTATCAGAATAAAGTTTTAATTTAATCAAATGCTAAAGATACTAGATCTAATAGAGTTGTACATTTAAATTAATTTTTAAACGGTAAATACTTAACTAAAATTAATAAAATAAATCTACATTCCGGGAAAAACGGTGACGTCACAAACATAAGCTATAATTGCGGACAAAGAAAATTTGAGCAATTCTGTAAGTCCACCACGTTTGCTTCTATCCAAAAAGACAAATTCCTAAAAGACCTAAAAAACTAAATAAAAAAAGTGGATAAAAAGTCAAAATAATAAAATATTTATTTTAACAATGAATAGGATTAATTTCTGCTCGTACAAAAACTACTATATGGGGTGGTAAACAAAGTTTTAAAACGGATTTTTTTTTTGTTATGACGATATTTAAAAAACCTAAAACACTATTTTGACACTTGTCACGTGATACCTGTTATGGCGGCAAATTGAAAAAATGTGATGTAAAATTTCAAAAAGAAAAGTGAGGAGTTAAAATAAAGTTACGAAACAGACATGTTTAAATATTAGTCTTAAGCATATGTACCAAATTTTGAAAAAAAAATTAAGTAGGCACGTTCCTAAATGTAATATAGTATATTTTAATAATATTTTTTATTTTTGTTACTACGAATCATTTTTTTAGCACCTATTTTGAAATTTTAAATAAAAAGGCATAAATTTATTATTTGTTTTATTGATGAAATAGAAAAAAAAATCAAATTTACAGTAGACATGATGCCATAGTTGTTTCAATGTCCTGTATCTAAAGACAAGAACCTTATAGCACTTTCCTACTTCAAATACCTTGTTCGATTAACAAATCGATATGTTTTTAAATTAAAGCTACAGTATTTAACATCTTGTTAACATTAACCCCTATTTATATAAAAACCAAATAATATTAGACACAGTCAGATAAATGACATTATCAAAAGAGCTCTGATTTTAGCTGAAAATCCTTCTGTATTAGAGCCTCTTGGGGTTTTCAAAACGATGGAAAACGGGTAGATGGAATGACCTTAATTACCTAAATATGGAAAACAATTACTTTGGGGCCTCTTGCAGCCATACACTTGCAAAAACCCATCTGGAAAAACTTCTAATTTTGTAGGTGCGGCTGCTCGTATTGCCGGAATAAAAAACATCTGAAATATAAAGAGCTTGAAGAACGATTTATCTTCATTCCCTTTTTCTGTTGCTTTTGGTCCTTTGGGTGATGAGGCTAAGGGTTTTATTAATGAAATTTGCAAAAAGATACAATGCAAAAAATCTCAGTTTCATCTAAAGAATTGGTTTAGCTGTGCAACGGGGTAATGCAGCATCGGTCCCAAACAATCCAGGAAGACCTAGGACTTGATGAAGTTTATAATGTTTAAATATAGATTAAGTTATTTATTTAATTTTAGAATATTGTTATTTGGTATTTATAAGATTATATATCTTATTTATTTACATGTAATGACGAATAAGATTTAATAAGTAATAATTATATTGTGCATGGGATACCTAATGAGTAATGAGTTTTGGTAACCTCGACTAGGCTTTTGTAAAAATTTAAAGGGAAAAATACAAAATAAGGATCACATGTCCTTGCTGCCCTTAAAGGTAACTTTAAGGTTTGTCACTGTTTCGAAAGAGAGAGAGAGAGAGAGAGAGAGAGAGAGAGAGAGAGAGATAAAGAATGTCAAAAATTTGCTTACAGAATCGAGCCCCTTATTTTTTATTTTCATTGAAACTTATATTTTAAAATTTAGAGAATATATTTTTTATTATCTTGCTTTTTTCTAAAATGGGACCAACGTATTCAAATTACCTCTACCTAGTATTAGCTTTTAGATACAGGTCGTTGAAATAAATAAGGTATCACGTCTATATACTATTTTTTTCTGATTTATCAATGATAAAAAATAAATGTATTTGTCTTTATTTAAAATTATTTAATGAATGTAAATAAAATGATTTTTACTGACAAAAACGAAAAATTACTATGTGTTAGCATTTCGAATGAGGCTTCGCCCGCATGGACTACGCGATTTTGGCTGTTTTTTCCCCGTTCTCGCGGAAAAAAAAATTCCTAACGTTTTTGAAAATATTGTATTGCCTTTGTTCATTAGAGGTAATGTAGTATTGTAACGGTTAATGTTTTTTTAAATCGGTCCAGGAGTTTCGGAGCCTACTCAATGCAAAAAAAATCAATTAATCAAACTTTTCTTTTTAATAATAAGTCTGTTTTTCAGAAATAGTGTACACTATTGTACACTTTTTTCATATAAGCGCCCTTATGCATGCTGTATTTTAGGACTACGTAAGTAGAAAAAGTAAAACATAATGTAAAATAGTTCTGTATAACAAACAGACCTAATATGTAAATATGTTCTAAAGTTACTACTTTCTGAATAATTGGACCTCATTGGTCCAGGTTCTGGGGTATAACGAACTGAGCCTGCTCAGCCTAATTAACCCCTATAAACTTGCAGATCACCAGCAACAAAAAAGAAGAGAGACCCCCCCCAAAAAACCTAAAAATCAAAAATTAATCTACCTTTTGGGTGCAAGTCGGCCAGGCCACCGTTGTCAAGATAAAACTAAAGGAAAAAAATAAACTAAATTTCAAGAAAGTTTGCTTTAAAAACTTAAAAAATTCTGATAGCTTTTTACTTTTTATGACGTTTTGTCATAAATGACATTAGGTTATTTGACAGGCATATTCATAGTAGTTAAAAAGACATGGTATGGTGTGTTAATTGATTTAAGGTTTACCTAAATTTACTTTATCATCAAGCATAAGTAACCAAGTATTATTTAAATTAACAGATATTGATGCTACACATTTATCTTTATTTAATAAAATAAATGCACTTTGCTTTATTTTACGTTTTTTAAAAGTTTTATTTGCTAAAATGCTAGAAGCATTCCAGTTTATTAGGTGGATATTATCAAATGCGTGTTAACAAATTTTTGATTTGTGAAATTATGTGTTTCTAATGTATGTTCTATGTTCTTTTATAAGTTTGGCCAATGGTCTGAAAGTTTCACCTACCTATATAAAATTTATTACATTCACAAGGGATCTTATAAATGACATTTTTTGTGTTTTTGTTTATATTGGGACCGAAGAGGTCCCATTTTTTAAACAGTAGTAAGGCGAGTATCCCAAAGAAAACATAATGAAACAGACCTAATATTAGAAAAGATGAATACAGTATGTCGTTAAAATCACCATTTATTAAATGTTTATATTTTTCTTCGAAATTTAGTAAATAAGCTTAGTATTTTAAATTCTAAAAAAGTTTTTTTTAAATTTTTTTATATTTTAAACCCAATTTCAGTTTTTAACATTTTATATCACATTTTTTAAGTTTGCTGCCATAACAGTAGTCAGGTGACAAGTATCAAAACGTTATTCGACATGCACATTTGCACATATTTCAATACCAAAATAAATCCATTTCTTTAAAGTTAAAAAAAATATATTTTTGACTATCGTCAAAAATTATTGGTATTGGAGTAAAAAAAATTTAATAATCTATCATTTTCTTGATATTTCGATTTGTCATAATTTAATAAACCTTTTTTTCGAATATACTTTATTATTGATTTGTATGTAAGATCTTATAAATACATATTTTTTTCATAATTATATATTTCTAATAAAACTAAAATAAAATAAAATATTTTAGATTTTAGAATTAGGTATTTTTTTCGAATATACTTTATTATTGATTTGTATGTAACATCTTATAAATACATATTGTTTTTTTCATTATTATATATTCCTAATAAAACTAAAATAAAATAAAATATTTCAGATTTCAGAATTAGGTATTTTTTATCGAATTAACTTGTTTATGGGTATATGAATAATTTTGTAATAATTTTCCTTTTATTACCTAGTTCAAGTAATCTAGAAAACAATGCTCTTAAAATGAGTCACCCATATTTTTATTATTTCGCGTGTTCGTATAGTTTATTACATTAAAAAAAATAAGGAAAATATAAATTTTTTAAATGAAAGGACACGAGCTATTTACGGTAAAAAAAATTAATATATATTACAGTACCTAGTTATTAAGTATTCTTATTATAAAATCTAGGGTGTGTTTTAATTAAAAAAAGCAATATTGACCTAGCTGATAAAATACTGTTTATGAAAAATTATTTATTTTTTTTTAAAACCCTTAAGGACCCACAA
>JAHBCN010019288.1:0-16200 GCA_019359885.1 Listronotus oregonensis
GGTCTTCATAAAAAAATTACAGGGTTCCATTTAAAACATCAAAACTCACGGCATCGGCAAAATTTTAAACCGATATGTTTTTATTCAAGAAAATAAAACTGTTGTTTCGTTGTTACCCGGTACGTAATATAAACAATCACCTCATTTTTAACAGTCCATCTTTAATCATAGCTCACATATACTCAAAGACATTCTCAATCATACAAGTTAAAATTTATATACTGGGAGATGCTTTGCACCACATTTTGTACTTTCAAATCGTAATATAGATAAAACCCTAACAATTTTCTCTTTTGCTTCTTTAAAGGTCTAGCTAACCATATAAAATTGTGTTGTCAACAATCAGAGGTGAATAATGGCATAAGATTTATCTGAATCAGATTCCTGGAAAAATTAGAACGGTTACCAAATAATATTGGTAATGTTTCTTATAACAAAGAAACAATCTGCTGTTAATATTAAAGGTGTTTTTCCAGTTTAAAAGATTTCAGAAATGTTGCAACTGCAATTTTTATATTTGCGTAGGAGCCCGCTTTGGTTTTTAAATATTGCTGTTTTTCTTGCAGCTGCCCGGGTATTTTGCTAAATATTTTACTCTTGGTTAAGCTACCAACTTTAAAAATTTTAATAAATAATTAATTAATTTAATTCATTTAACCTAAATCAACGAAGGTCGCTGGTTAAAAAATATTTATAAATAACATTTAAAAAAATCATTTGTGCATTCGTTTTACACTTAAGAATTTTAGAAACAATCAAATATCTTGTTTACAAATTTTAGTAAGTTGGTAAATCTTATTGTCAAAACAAATTGCATCAAGGAAACTTTCAAACTGTTGAAACACCTTAGGTAAACAATTAATTTTATTTAATTCCATTTTTTATTTTACAATTTTTATTTATTTATTTTTATTTTTAATACTTAATAAAGCAATTCGATTAACAACTTTTCCAACCTAATACAAAGTAAAAATTAGATTTGAAAATTAGTTTATTTTTGTTGCTGCGACAGTAAACTTTGTTAACACAGTAATTAAAAAAAATAACCAAATAAATTATGTTGTAAAACCCCGTAAGTAGATTAACAATTGTGTTAAAAACAACCAATATTTAAGAAAAAAAATATCGAACTCTGTCGATTCATAAAACGAACTTTATGTTCTGCACTATTCAGAGTTAATTGTAAAGCTGACAACTTTTTATATACTTAGCCAGACCTCATAAATCTCACCAATAATCAATTTTATAAATTGAAAACAACCTTAACAAGAACAATTTCATTCCGAATTGGTAAAAACTAACAACTACGTTTCGTTTTTTTAAACGACATATTCAGGTCCTACTTAGCGTTTGTACAAAAAGCAAAAAATTAAAGAGTTTTAGAAAAAAATCGTGTGGGTAAGCACCTGGAATGATTTTTATGGTACGACCCAAAATTCATTTTTTTTTAACCATTTGGGTTACTTCTTTAGTGATTTACTTTAAATTTTTTAGGCGACATTTTCGAATGTAAAACTATAAATTTCATTTTAGATACCATCAAAATAAGTTACACACATTTGTATTTTTTTTAGTAATTAAACTTTACGTCAAAAAACTTAATTTAGTTGCTTTTTTAATTTTCTTAAGCCACATTATCGGATTTTTCAAACTGAACGTAAATTTTACTAGATTAGCTACCAATATAATAAGTAACATACAATATTATTAGGAAATATTTTCTGGATTACAGAACAGTGTCAGAGTGCTCGCCCAGAGAGCACAGAAAAAATTAAAACTTAAAAAATCCTTTTAAAAATCATATTACCATTTCGGTGAAAAGTCAGTCATCGTTTTAAGGATATAAAATAAATTTAATATTGTAAATTAGACAAGTAATTAGATCTGTTTGTTATTTAGAAATAGTATAGAGTACTCTATTTTACACTTTTTTGTCAATAAACCGTTTGTTATCGTCAGTGTAATTTAGGACTAGGTGTTTGGTATGAATTGTGGTGTAAATTATTTTTCACTTAATTACTCTAACTCTCGAAGTAGTGAAGTTAGATGCATTTTTACTACAAACCTTAAAGTTGTTTGTTTATAAACATAACCATTAGGCCATTTTTAATTTCTAAAATAAGTCTAAAACTTATTTACACTCTGTTCCACTTTTTGGTCCTACACTTTCCTACTCTGTCCTACTCTGAACTTAATAACAAAGAGACCTATTATTATTTAATTTACGTTTTTTTATAATTAATATGCGTTTTTTTTTCATTTTTAAAGTGTTTCTTAAGATTCTTTTTTGGAGAATCTGCAAGTACTTAAGAGTCAATTGACTAGGTGCACTCTGTTCATGCATTAGTCCATACTGTGGGACCGGGACTAAAGCGGTCCCTTTCTGCGTCTCTGGCGAGTAACCCAAAAGAATATTTTGTAATAAATGAATCCTCCAATTTAGAACTTTTTCACAGTTCACAGCGCTTTAATGTAAGTAAAATTGAAAAAAAATGTGTTTTTTAGAGATTTAATTCTGTGGTGAAAGCTTCTTATATTTTTAATATTTGTGAGGTTTTTTGGAAATTTGCATTTTGTTTAAATTTTGGATTTATTCCTATCGTCCCTACCTTTATTTTTATTACCTATAGATGCTCACGAGATTTCCCAATTCCCATTTGTTTGGTTGAATGGGGCTACTGAATCCACCCACGATATGGCTTTGCTGCACGGCAATCGCCAAAGAATACTTTAAAAATATTTAAAATAATGTCTACCCTTGATGTTGTCATAAATAAATACCAAAAACGTGCATACGTGTCATTTTCTAAAACTAAGTTTTGAGTTGACAAAGTTTTTTGAAACTTTAAAAATAGGTTTCTATATTGGCTCAAGTTGGTAGGTAATAGTAACATTAAAAAACATATATTAACATATTTTAGTTTAGGTTTTTCGCCCTATTTAATTCGTAATGTTTCTAATATCCTTAATTTCAGACGAAAAATTTCAAGACTATGTGGTTCATGTTAAAGAGATTTGTTGATGTATGCAAAAGTTACTTATACTCAGATCTACCTTATTTGGACTTCCAAAAAAGTTGCCGTAATTCTTTTTACCAGCGTGATAATAAGTTTTTTATCATTAATTTAAACAAACAAATGTAAAAAATCCTTACACAAAACGCCCCATAATGTAATGTACTTAATTTTATAATATGTGTTAATATCAACCAATAAAAATCATTCCATACTTTTACCCACTTCGAAAATGTAAACGTTAATAATACATAAATTTCTTGTCCTTAAACAACTTGTTTCATCTAAAATTACAATGTAATATATACAGGGCTACGTTAAAGCATATTATAACTTGGTATTTGTACAAAGTCTATAATAATATACACAGTGTCTTTTTATACTTATGATATAGTCTTAGCGGCAACCGCCAGGTCACTTACGTCATCAAATAGAAGAAAGCATTGTAATGTACGATTATTTACAAAAAATAATACTAAATAGTACGGGATCTGAATTAGACCTATACTCATCTGCCAATTGGATAAAAACTAGTTTTTATCAAATATAGTATGTAAACAAATGTATTGCGAATAAGTTGCCAAAAAAAAAAAAAAAAATATGGTTAAAGCTATGATTATTTTTTTTTTAAATTGTTGGATACTCCATGTATAATGGCAATTTTTATATTTTTTATTCTTCAGTACCGATATATCACAAAATTTTTTTCTTGAATTTCATAAATATGTTTTTATTAATTTCTTTTATTTTAAAGGACCCCGCAATTTCCTTATGGAAAATGGGTTTTGGCCAATTTTTTTCAATCTTTGCATAATAATAGTTCTCAACACTCTGATAAAAGTCTTCACGGGCACAAAGCCCGAAACATCACCTCCACCCACTCAAAATCACCCTCATAGGTCACTAGGGATTTTTCTTGTGGAAAATGGATTTCGGCCAATTGTTTTCAAACTTGCCATAGTGTTAGTTCTTAACACGGTGATCAAAAGTCTCCACGGGCACAAAACCCGAAAACCCCCCCAAAATTACCCTCAAAGGTCACTGCGGATGATTTTGGCTGATACTTTGGTCAATTGCTATTGCGGAATTTTTTTGATGGTATTGTCGAAGTGTAGCCACTTAAAAAGTTAAAGAGCTACAGCCAGACATCCCCTGTACCTAGATTTCTTACGGGGTATGTAACCCCTTTCCCAATATCTCCTCCACCGACTCCAGACTCCAATCTCACCAACTATTAAAGTCTGATCATGATTATGTATTTCATTCCACGGTCAGCTGTATAGCCACCTGTTACCGTCCAAACCCAATAATTAGATACCCACTCACACCCCTTCCCCCTCTCCAAGGCCTTGCCATATAAAGTTCCTGCTCATAGATTTTGAACACTTTAAAGCGGTAACGGAATACTATCCAATAACCTTCAACCCCCCAAAATCAGAGTTCAAACCCCCAACCCCCACACTTGCATATGAACTCATCCGCTGTAGCTCTATAACTATTTAAGTGGCTACAAGAAGGAGGAGGGGGTTGGGGTTTTGTGCCCATGAGAACTATATTTATACAAAGTTTAAAAACAACTGGTCGAAACCCATTTTTCCTAAGAAAAATCACCAGTGTCTTTAAGGGTGATTTTGGGGGGTTGGGGGTGACCATTTGGGTTTTGTGCCTACTAAGACTTTTGATCAACGTGTCAAGAACTGTCACTAGGCAAAGATTAAAAACAATTGGCCGAAACACATTTTTTTATAAGAAAATTGGGGAGTTCCCGCTAATTTCTACCAAAATATGCAAATTGAAGAATTTCTGTTTTGACAAAAAATGAAGATCGTCTTGTAGCCTACTAAAATGGTTCTTATATTTTAAAAAAATCGACAGTTTTTGAGATAACGGAACCCAAAAGTCCCCTCATTTCAGCTGCTACCGCTAGAATGCCGCTTCCTGTACACTTATAAGCGGGCGGACGAATTGTTTCATTACTCGGGCAATAATGTACATTTTTTAATCATTCAAAGTTCATCGGAATAGGAAAACCCGTACCTATCATTGCCTACGAGTTTGGGTCCATTCTGATTTTTCTAGAATATTAAGAAAACTTTTTCTTGCTCGGAAGGATCCGCGAAGACCTTAGAATTGCGCCACAAATGAAAACTGTACAGATTTATTTACAGCTTTGGGTACTTTCAGGTCTTTAGTTACTGGGCTAATACTATACCGGGTAACAACGAAATCACTACCCAGCCCTTTATTTTCTTGAATGAAAACATATGACTTTCAAATTTTAGGATGACATATAATATTATAAGATGCCGATTTTGTATATTATAACATGTGTCTATCACTTCCGGTTTAACCGGAAACGACATCAACTTTGATTTTTTCAATGGAACACCCTGTATACTTTTCGGAATTTGGATTCTACGGATCATTTCTGATAAAAAATTTATATTATATTCTATATCTCTGCTGGGAAAACAAATAAATGTTATAAAAATTTATTATGTTTAATTTAATTTGAGAAAATTGTTTGCCCATATAACTACATAATGTGCGGTAGTTTGGACATATAATCGCCATTTTCTCAAAAACTAACAAAGATAGGTATAGGATATAATACAGATTTTATATCAGAAAGGACCCGTAAAATCCAAATTTTAAAAAATATACAGGGTGTTGCATTAAAATTTTTGAAGTAATATTATTAGAAAAGTCAATTTTCGCAGCACTTCCGGTAAAGCCGGAAGTAGTTTTTTTATGACCTCCACAGATAGGGTCTTTAGAAAGAATTAAATTAAACATAATAAATGTTTATAACATTTATTTGTTTTCCCATAAAACTGCATAATGTACGGTAGTTTGGACATCTTTAATTGCCATTTTCTCAAAAACAAGCAGAGATAGGTTCAGAATATAATATAGATTTTCTATCAGAAATAATGCGTAGAATCCAAATTTCGAAAAGTATACAAGGTGTTCCATTGAAAAAATCAAAGTTGATGTCGTTTCCGGTTAAACTGGAAGTGATAGACACATGTTATAATATACAAAATCGGCATCTTATGATATTATAGGTCATCCTAAAATTTGAAAGTCATATGTTTTCATTCAAGAAAATAAAGGGCTGGGTAGTGATTTCGTTGTCACCCGGTATTTGATAAAACAATAATTTTCATCCAGTTGGCAGAAGGTCGTCCCTAATTAGACTAAAAAATTTTCTTTCATCTTCTTGACAAATTTTCCGAATGTTTAAATTTTGCTACAATTAAGATTCGATATCTATCTAACTACACATAAAATTTTTCTGATCCTCGACGACGTAAGTGAGTCAACGGTCGCCACTCCTACTACAGTATCTCTAATTGACTCTTTTTAAAATTACTCGTGTGGTCTAAAAATCTTAATATATAAAAACAGTCTAAGTTTCAGTTTGTTTTAGAAATAATATGTTTACGTTAGACAGTTATGTACAATAAGGATTTGTAGACCTCGATTGTATATACAAATCAAAAACAGGTAATTGCCATTTTTTTATTATCAAGTCTTTAAAAGTATTTTTCAACGGTATTCTAATTACGTCTTGAGAACTTGTAACTGATTTAATAGCTTTTAATTTTTTAAGTTATTTTTAGAAACAGTTTTTTCGTGTATTAGAAGTTTTATAAAATAAATTTATGATTAGTGAGTATTTTTCTATTAAAAATGACCATTAAGTCTATAATAAATTTGTGTATATACAGTGTGGTCTATTCAGTTGGCAACAAATGGGAAATTTTTTATTTGTGATTTGTCAAAACAATTGATTCTTTATAAAAGTTGGTTTATAACACCAGTAGCTAGTTTTATTAAGTCAAAAGATATATAGGATAAGTAAAAAAGAATGAAACCTGCTTTAGAGAGTAATGTACCCGTATTTTAAAAATATATCAAAATGTTTAATGCACAAGTTATTACGAAACAAAAGTTGTAATGGCCTCGAATTCACTTTTTATTTTTTTTCTAGAAAATTTTAATTTACCTCTATTAAACTCATTTTTATTGTTCTGATTTTATATCTTTTTAAAGTAGCTACAACCAAATCACTTTTAAATACCTTTTTTTAAAATAACAAATAGTTGTAAAATATAACTAAATAAAAATTGTCATGTCTTAGTATTTAAGCATATTTTTTTAAATAAGGGTATTTTACTCCCAAGCAGTTTTTAATTTTTTGACATACATTATATAATAAATAACTAGGTATTATAGTTTGAAACCATAACCAACTTATATATATATATATATATATATATATATATATATATATATTAATAATATATATATATATATATTATATATATAATATAAAATAATTTTTTTTATGGATAGTTAAATTTAAAAAATATGTTTTACCTTTTCGATGCGTTATAAACATGAATATTATTTTTTTTTTGCGGCAACAATCCTTTGTCTTGGTAAAAAAAGCTGTCTTCCGTATCTTAAGTCGGACCGACATGCAGGTATATCGA
The DNA here is from genome assembly GCA_019359885.1 of Listronotus oregonensis. Classification (NCBI taxonomy): domain Eukaryota; kingdom Metazoa; phylum Arthropoda; class Insecta; order Coleoptera; family Curculionidae; genus Listronotus; species Listronotus oregonensis. The sequence continues at coordinate 7,517 of JAHBCN010019288.1, forward strand.
GTGCTCAAAAAATCTATCGAGCTTAAAAAATAGGTCCAGCTGTAAACCCCAAGAGCACAGCGTTAAAATGCACTAATGTGAAAACACATCCATATGTAGTTAGAGTTTTTCAAGTATGAGCAAAAAAAATTGTGGAAAAAGTTATGTTTACTTTGAGAGGACGTAATAAAACAATTTGCTAATAAAAGTTAGCTCGTGTTATCAATGTTACTGGTGTGTTTTATTGAAACAATAAGGCAAGCTATTGACAAAAAAAGCTCATAAAAGGGAAAAGTTTATTTGGCAACCATGGTCTTAGTTTTTTAACCTCACCAAATGTTGTTGAAGGCATTAATTATTTGCATCTGTGTTTGACATTGAAGGTGAGCCTCTAAATTTAAGGGGATTTGAAGATCTGATACGAAAAGATCAATGTCGGATTTGCTAATTCTACTTACAATTTTTCCATCTGGAATGTTTTAGATAAAATATAAACTGTTATTTTTTTTGAAAAATTCCCAATTAAGTTAATATAGCATAATTTCATTGTTATTTTTCGTAAAACTAATTGTAATATATTATGCATTATTAATTTGTATTTAACGACCTTTTTTCTTTTTTATTGAGCTAAAACCCCTATATGATGTGGGATTTAGACTCTTAAATTATTCCTAGTGTAAAAATGTTAAATTAAGCTATGTTAAATCTAGTTACAAGCCATAAAAAGCACCATTTTTACATATTTAAAATATCACTTTAGATACCAATTACCCGTTATATCGATTACACTTCACAAAATTCGTGACCCCTAAAAACAAATCCTTTTTACAAGATATAATAATTTCCGGTTCGACCGGAATCATCTTATAATTTAAGAAAAACTGACCCTGCGCGAATGCATCACAATAACGGATCATTCGGGCGCCGTATTTTTTATAACCTCCAACTGAGCCTCGACACTGTTAGAAACACTGTTCGGAATACCGTTGGCTACACTGGCAACACTGGCAATGACACTTTTTTGTTGAACGCAAGGAGGAGCTGGCGACACCGCTTTGTCTTCTGTGGTAGATTGTATTATAATGGAAGAACTGGTGACTAAATCGTTATTAGTGTCTTTTATAATATTGTCTCTTATTGGTTTATTGTTGTTTTCAGCTTGTCTTTTTAAGTCTTCTAACTCTCGTCGAAGCTCTGCGTTTTGAATTTCAAGCTGGGCATTTTTAAGTTCAAGCTCGCTCATTCTATCTTGATCCTTAGTACGCGTCTCCAAAACAGCTCGCTCGCGTTCCTTCGATAAATTTCGGAAGAGTTCCAGAACTTTCTCTCGTACGTCATCACTATTTACGGATTTTAACACATCTTCTAATTTAGCGTAGTCTGAGTTGGTCTTTTCTGATGTTTCTGAGGCGCTATCTTCCGTGTCGGTTGATAGTTCTATTTCGGGATTGTATTTTGTTGCTTGGATTAAAATGGAGTTGTTAGCTTGAAGTACAGATACAGTCGAGTCGATTATTTTTTCTGGTGATGCTGCTGGAGGTGCCTTTGCTGATTCTGTTTCATCCTGAAACATTGAAGATGAAGTTGAATAGATTTTTGGTACGCTTCGAGAATATACTACTGAATGCATCTTCGGCCGACCAATATCAGCACGCGGAGTAAGATAGAAAGGTTATACCCCGCTTTTCTTTCTTTTTCGCACGCTTATTCGCCCGGCCAAGCAGCCTCTAGTAGTACATGCTGGAAGTTGCTACGTGTTGAAATATGTCTATAACCTTTCTGCTCAAGCTCAAAGAATAAGAAATCGTTTTTGTTACATTTTTTTTAGCACAGAAATGCAATTCATCATCTTCTCTCTTACCTTTATATGGTGACCATTCATTAACGGAGTTTGAGGAGGAGGTTCAGCCTTATGAGGTGAGAGCAATTCAGATGCTGTGCTTGATGAACACTGTTGGGGACTGGTAGACGTTTCGTGCGCCCTGCCGTATCTGTGTTTCTTGGGAGTTGGTGGTGCTAGAGCTACGTTTGGTTGGTAAGTCCGTTCAAACCTACAAATGGTATATTATATTTTTTATTATAGTAAACTAAAAATTATAATCATGCAAAATGTTTTATGCTTATATGCTTTACAAAAAAAGGATACTATTAGGCCAAACCGCGGCCTATGTACCCATATTAATTCTGAAAGATTAAAGTAGAATAGGTCTTTTGACCAAACCTAGTTTTAATCTTATCTTACTGTGAACATAACCATAGTTTATGACATTGCGACTCAATTGTTATTGATCCTAATAACACTGTCCTGCATAAAAGTTTGCCCCTCCAAAGTAATACGTAATTCACTGAAACCTGACTTGTAAGATTGTCTTATCACGTACAAAATCTGACAAAATCAATCTATTTTGGCCTTTCTATACACCTACCGAGTAGCGACTGTTTATTGACTCTTCAAAGACAAGTCTATAGCAATTTTATTATTTGATGAAACCAGGTTTGTAAATATGAAAAAGAACATACCAGAACATGTGTATATTACTTGAAATCAAAAAATACAAGGATCATAAATGAAATATCTGTGCAAATCTCAAAGTTATTGTAAGACTTTCAGGACTGCAAAGCTGGTATGGTACGTTCCACAATAATTTGTTGATTTCTCGTTTTACCTGCATTCTGTTAGTCATAAAACTCAATATACTTTGGGTACCCGCATATAGGTCCGAACATAATTTTTTTTTAAATTATTATTGTACCTACTTTTTGGTATATTATGTAGGTTATAAGCAAATTGCAGGTGTGAATATAAAGCCATTCGATAAAGAATAGATGAAAGAACATGTGATATTAATTTCAGCCCTCGATCGTTTGAGTAAGATTTTTTTAATTTGGGTAGCGAGGGCCGGATTTTTATTGCATTGGTTTTTTTATGGTCAAATCTATCATTCCATCTCATTTCAGGACATTATCGTTATCAAGTTTTGCCCCCAGGTATATGTATATTTTAATAAAAAGCAAACTAAATTTTTTTCCGTCAAAATTCCATGTATCTGGAAAATATCCTTTACGAAAATTTTGTCTCAGATTTGTCCTTTGTATAAACGTAGATTCGATACCTAGAATACGAAAATCCATTAAAATGAAAATTTATTTCGAGCTAGACGTATCTCGGTTTCCGACTTGACTTTGCAACCTATGAAATTTTTTGGAAAACTGGAAGTTAGGTTTTGGTTTTCCTATTCGATGAAGAAGATTCGTATATTTCAACCAAATTTCATGATCTGATTTTCGAAGTAAATTTTTGACGAACGAGTCTTTCGTCGTTGTTCATCATGTTTGGAGTTTGTCAAGAATTGTTTTCAGCATCCAAAATAGCGAACCTAACTTTTAAGTAGGCAATCAGGACCTGCCCTTTAAATAGCGGTGCATTGCACAATAGATATTTGTCAGGCAACCTATTTATGTTGGTTTCCACTGAGGTTGTAATTTAAATTTTGTCGAAAAAATTATCGCTGTATCATTTGGAAAAGTTTTCGGAAATTGCACCTTAACATTGAACTCTATTAAGTTTGCCGTTTTGTCAAGAAAATTATCTTATGAAGGCTTGCACCTAACAGTGTTGCCGATGTGATAAATAACTTTATTACTTTTGGATATAATTGCTACTTCGGCGGTACAAGAAAACATTGTACGCGGAATGGAAAAGGTTTTTAGGGAACCCTTAGTAGAGCAGCAAGAAATTTGCAAAAAAAACTTTCTTTTTTTTTATTAATAAAATTATTTTAACGGCAAAGGAAATTATATTCTTTATGGTTCATATTTATTCTAAACGTAGTAACATGGTTAATTACTGAGTTGACAAATAAAATAATGGGTAAAATTGTTTAGATGTGTGGCTCCACCTATTTTTAATCATAAAAAATCGAAAAATAGATATATTGACATGCTTTTTTTATTTTGTTCTATTTTACGGCGAATTTACGAATCTTTTAAGTAAAATAAAAAAAGATGTGGTATTAATTTTTATTTTGAAAAAAAAGGCATTTTTTAAGTTTTTCGTCAATGAAATGCATTCATTTAAGTTTAGTAATTTCTAGTGATTTGTTTCATATTCTACGTGTAAAGACAAATTATTTAAAAAAAAATCCAAAAATATCAATTTTTGAATCTTACAAATATTAAAAAAAATAATTGAAAAATTGACATTTTTGATTATTTTTTAATTGTTCTATTTTTGATGAACTTTAAGAATAAAAATATTTGACAACACAAAGAAAATTCATGTTGCTTTTGCATTCCACAAAAGTGAAGCCACACATCCAAACAATTACGAAATAATGTTTAACATTCAGGTTATACATTTCTATCTTCCTTAAAGTAAACTTACCGTTCCGATTCCGACATCATAACCACTCTTTCCGGATTTTGTAATAATGGTGGATCAGCAGCGCATCGGGTTGCTAATCCTAGAGCATTGGCACTTCTTAATTTCTGTTCTCTAATACTTTGGGCTACTGGCTTGAATGCACTTAGGTGACCCCTAACGTTGCTAAATTCCTGAGAAATCAATAAATTAATAATATTACGGTGGTTGGTAAAAACAAGATATATTAAATTCACAAGTATAAATAACTTTTTTCCATTTTTAGCATACAATTTTTTCAATTTAAGATCCGAGCAATAAACAGTAAATAAAGAAATTTTGAATTATCACCATACACACACATAAGAAATTAAAAATATTGAAATATCGGTATTTATATTTATTTCTATTTTTAACTTTGAATTATTTATTTAGAGATAGCTTAATGTGAGAGGGTGATAGGTAGGTGTGTTATTAAAATAAAATTGAATATAATTATACCCAATATCAAAACAATTAGTCTGAATGTATGCTAAACTGTACCAAACTACATTGTTCGGCCAGAGATTAAAAAAAATCTTAAAACAATATGAAAGCCTTATTTAAATTATTCTTGTCGAAATGGTGAAGGTATACAGGGTGTTACTTAATGGTATGTCATAATTTGAAGGAGGCATTCCTGGATCGATTTTAAGTCGAAAAGTTCATATAAACGTGGGCCCTAAAATGCTTAGTTATTAAGATACAGGGTGTTAAAGTTTTATTTTATTTTCACTTTTTAATACATTTTTCAAAGACGGTTTGAGATATTGAACTGAATTTTGGCACAGGATATTATGGCATAAAAACACACTTTTCAGATGTTCATTTATTTTTTTTTTCAAATGGCGTAGCTATGACGAATTTTCAAAACAATTTTACAAAAAAAAAATACTACGCCATTGACTTGGGAAAAAAATTAGGTTTTATAATAATTATCAATCATTATAAACAAAAAATCCCTCTTTCATTTTTGCCGTAAAACTTACCGTTTGGGAGAAATCGTTAATTAAAAAAATGTCTTATGTACCCAAATTGCATCTTGAAAAATTATTATTGAAATAAATCAAGTTAGCTTTGCTCGTTGCCAGGATTGTTGTTTTGTTGTTGTAAACATTATGACACTGACGTTAATTATCATTCTTGATTGTGTTAAACTTTTATTTTCAATTTTAAATACATTTTCAAATATTTATTTTTAAGCTATTTTCTTACAAACTAGTGAACAAAAGCAATAACAATTAAATACAATACATACATAATTTAAAAAAATGTTGGAAATGACCACCTCGCCTCTATGCAGGCTTCTGCTCTTCTTCTCATTGAATTACGAACCCTTTCAAAAATTCCATGCGTGTTTCGGATAGTTTCACATCCGTCAATAATTCTATTTCTGAGTTCTTCTAATGTCACAATTGGTGTATGATAAACTAATGTTTTTGGTGTCCCCACAAATAAAAATCTAGGCTGTTCAGGTCAGGCGATCTAGGTGGCCAAAATTGTGGTCCTCCCGGCCTATCCAATATTTTGGTAGGCTCTATTTAAATACTCACGACCAAAAAATGCTAAAGTGGGCGGGGGCCATCATGCATAAACCAAAGTTGTTGCCGTAACTGAAGAGGAACATTTTCAAGAAGCAAAGGCAAATCATTTTGGAGAAAATTACAATAATCCTGTCCGTTAAGGCGTCCTGGTAAAAAAATGGTCCAATTAAATGGTCGGATACGATACCGATCCAAACGTTCAGGTTTTCCTGAAAATGTGTCTCTGTATCCATGAGGGTTTTCCTGGGCCCAGTAATGATTGTTATGGTTGGTTTTGCATTTCTTGAAAAATTTGCTTCGTCCGTAAACAATATTTTGGCATCAAAATGAGGATTTTCTGTTACTTTTTGGAGATACCATCTACAAAATTGCTACATAATCTCTAGGAAGCAATGCCTGAACCCTTTTTGGAAAGTTAACAAAGAATCTCTTAAAATCTCCCATACCGTCTTGTAGCGTGTTTAATGCCATACCTATTTTTCGCGTACTTGTGGTTGGATCCTCTTCGACTGCATGCAGGCAGCCTCCTCCACTGCCGGTGTTCTAACTGTACGGGGCCTTCCCTCGGAAATATTAGCTTTAAAACTGCCAGATTCAGTCAGACGACAGAATGTTTATAAATTTCGTCTATCTGGGAAGCGCGATTAGGATCCTTTCTTGATACAAACGCCGCACCTCCACGCATTACCATTAGCTAGACCATAGGAAATGCATTTTGTCATTTCCAAATTAGAATAATTTACCATTTTTTTAACTAGCAAAATGCACGTTTTAAGATCGAAGGAGAAATAAATACAAACTGTCAAAATTATAATTAAAGTCAGTGTCATAATGTTTACAACAACAAAACAACAATCGCTGGCAACGAGCAAAGCTAACTTGATTTATTTCAATAATAATTTTTCAAGATGCAATTTGGGTACATAAAAACATTTTTTAATTAACGATTTCTCCCAAACGGTAAGTTTTACGGCAAAAAAAAAGAGGGATTTTTGTTTATAATTGATTGATAATTATTATAAAACCATAATTTTTTCCCAAGTCAATGGCGTAGTATTTTTTGTAAAATTGTTTTAAAAATTCGTCATAGCTACCCCCCACTGGTTGAAAAAAAAAATAAATGAACATCTGAAAAGTGTGTTTTTATGCCATAATATCCTGTGAAAATTCAGTTCAATATCTCAAACCGTCTTTGAAAAATGTTTAAAAGTGAAAATAAAAAAAAAACTTTAACACCCTGTATCTTAATAACTAAGCATTTTAGGGCCCGTTTTTTAAGAACTTTTCGACTTAAAATCAGTCCGGAATGCCTCCTTCAAATTATTGGACATAATTAAGTAAACCTCTGTATATTAATATATTTAAAAAATTGTTCAAGAATAATTTATTACTGAGACCCATCAGCTTATAGTCCATTAACTGAAGACCAAAAAGTCCCAAAGTTTTAAATAAATCTGTGCATTTTTCCCATTTGTGGCGCAATTCTTGGGTCTTTCCGCGGTGCTTTCGAGCAACAAACAGTTTATCACGATTCCGACGTGGGAACCCGCTGAAAAGGGCCCCCAAAGTCCCAAAAATTAGTTTCCTGCGAATATCTGCTAAAAGATGGGAATTAGAGAATTTTTGTTCAGACAAAAAATGAAGATCACCTCGAAATCTATAAAAATGGTTCTTACCCTTTTTTTCGCAAAAACGGCCGTCAAAAAATTCATAACATTCCACACTGGATAGATGTGGAAGTAGGCTAAAAAATGCAGATGGGCAAAAATATTTTTTATCAAAACTCAAGAAAGATGGTGAAGGGAATTTTCTGGGATCATTAAACACTTGCTAAGGTCTCATTATAAAAAAGAAATAATAACAACAAACCATTTTGTAAAAAAATATCAATAAATATATAAGATACTCCCAAAATATTGTGAAAAAAAAACTTTGAACCCTTTTTTTTTTTAAAATTCCAAAAAATCAGAATGGACCCAAACTCATATGCAATGATAGAATAGAATAGAATAGAATAGAATGAAAGAGCTTTATTATCTGAAGAATACATAATTCTTATAGACAAAGCGGTCAGGTGCCCTTTTTTGTTAAAAGATTATATGTTTGTTCCAACAAGAAATCCCCGGGATCGTTTCGAAATCGTTTTTGAACTGTTTTTGGTGGCTTAGAAGCATGCGCCGGTTAAAAATGTTTCGTGACGTACGAAAAGTACAAATGTTGGATCCTTTGCGGATCGTTTTGGGACTGTCAAATCAAAAATTTTTTTAATTTTTTTTTTAAAAATATAACCCTACTTTTCTACTTATTATTTTTGTAATCAAAGTTAGCAAATATCACTCATAATATCGTCACTAATCTTTAAAGATAATTAAATTTAATGATGTGTTGGAGGTGTAAAAATTAATGTTTTTGAATAATTAAACAAGCGAAGAAATAGAAAATGCTAAAGCACGTTGCACGCTATTCGCTAAATTAAGTTGGGTTATGCAGAAAAATTAAATTAAGTTAAAATAAGTTAGTCACACAAGAAAAGATACACATTATGTGATCAAATGGTTTTTAAAATTTTACACATAAATTAAAAAATTAATTAAGTTAAAAATATAAACAACAACCTTTCTTAACTTATTTTAATTTTTAACCATATAATAAAATGGGAAAAAAAACCTTTCCTTTTTAAAATAATTAAACTTTGGAAAGGAATGGAAACTTATGGACCCTTAAAACGTATATCACAAAAAAATTGGAGGGGTTTTAAACTA
>JAHBCN010019289.1:0-16114 GCA_019359885.1 Listronotus oregonensis
AAAAATTTAAAATCCAAGTCAAAAAATTTTACAAAACTTAATAAACTGCTTTGAGGCAGACTGTCAAAACTTAAAGTACTTCAAGAAAATTTTTTGGAGTGTTTTTTTACCAAGTATTTTACTTCAATTTTTTATTAGATATTGTACTTGTACTTGATTAGTTTCTATGAAGATACTTTTTTTTTTATTATTTGACCAAGTAAATTACTTAAAGTTTTTATTTAAGTACTTAAAGTATTACGATTTTTAAAAAAAAAAAAAAAATACTTCAAAAAAAAATACTTTAAGAAAAAGTTTCAAGTAAATAAAAGTACAAAAAAAAATTTTAAGTAAATAAAAAGTACTTAAAAAAAAAAATAAACCAAGTACTCAATTTACACCCAGATAATCTACAAAAAAGTTAAAACAAAAAAACGCAACCGCTGCTGTTTCTATTGTATTGCATTACAGCGCTCTTTGAATTGGACCAACAGCAAGACAATGTAACTATTACTGATAATTAAACTTTTGTTTTTTTCGAAATCAACCCTTTAAAAAAAATCCTTTATTTTGATACCCAATTTGTTATTTTAATAATGAGTCAACAGCCTTTTTTATGACAATTTTATTATCGAACGCATTCGGGATACGAAACATTTTCCCAAACCCCCCCCGAAAATGTCAAAAACGTGACAGTTCAAGAATATTTTATTGGTCGATTCGACGTTTGATGGAGGGGTTTCCCCCAACTTTTTTTGAATGCGTTCTTATTCCTTTTTGCAAAACCCCTGTATTTTAATAGGCAACCTAAACAAAATTTCCACTAATAAAATGGAAACGACATCACAATTGAAGTTGGTTGTTCTGACTTGATTTTGTGTTGATGGAAAATTAAAATTTTCCCCAAAAGAATGGTTTTTTGGGTGCCAACCTGCTGTAGGCACCAAATGCCTTTTTTGACAGATGTATAGGATGCCAACGAGTGCCCCCCCGGGAAACCACGGGGAAAAAACCATTTTGGAAAAACCCTTTTTTCCTAAAATATTTTTAAACCCAAGCGCTCACCCAAGTACGGATTGTAGGCCGGATAAATTTCATGTTTTTCATTATTTCAAACATCGGATCATAAGACCCCGACTTAAAACGGGACACTTACAACCCTACTTTTTTTTCCTAACTATGTTTTGAACGACTGGCCTACTTTCCAAAACCTAGCGCTCAGTCCAAAGCTTTTAGGAATTGTTGGAAAACCCCTTTTGAGGAATAAACCCTCTAACTTCCCTAAAAAAAAATACTCAAGTTAATTTGTTTTAAGTACTTGGATATTTTTAATTACTTCAAGTACTCTTATGCCAAACGGTTTTTACTTCAAGTATTTTGGTGTACTTCAAGTACTTTGTTTTACTTTAATACTTTGTTTTATTCAATACTTTGGTTTACTTCAAATACTTGGTTTACTTCAAGTAAAATACTTGGGTGGTACTTCAAGTACTTTTTCAGTTTACTTGAAAATGCAAGTACATTTTAATGAATACTTGGTATTTGTATTTGAAGTAATTTTAAAAAAATTAAAAACTTGGTACTTGTACTTAAAGTACTATTTAAGAGTACTTTGACACCTCTGCTTAGAGGTCAAAGTTATATTTAAAGATCACATAGAAACTACAGGCCTTTCTTGCTTAAATGGCAGTCAATTTTTTTGGACCTTTACCAACCTATATAAACATTATTTTTCATTTACAACACATATTTTTACGCTATACTTTTAACATATTTTATGAACATTCCAAAAAAAAAATAAACATGGAAAAATTATATTTAACACTCTTCTTTCTTCATTATTATACAAAGGGGCAAAGTAAGTAGTATTTATATTCCTTTTATAAGAATATATATAAGTACTTTTTAGTCCAGTAAAAAATTATTAGATTTTAGGCTTATTTGACTTATCCTACCGGTTTTAGACTGTTTTTTGGGCCTTTCTAATTGAAATATTACCAATTTTGCTCACATTTGTGAGCCTTTCATAGTGCTTTTTTAAACAATATGCTTTAAGTGCAGGGGGGATATAGAGCTAGGGGCATCCCGATGTCGTAGAAAAGAACAGGGCGTCAAGATTGTCCAGCTTGACTTTCGACTTTTTTCTTACCGTTCCCATTGGGTGTTTTTATTAACTCCTTCATTGACACAACCGACTGCAAAGGTACAGACACAGACTTCTGTAAAATTAAGTAGGTAATCTTAAGTTATTATTCTTGCATTTGTTAGGGTCTGCGTGATGGGTAACCGATGGTAAGAAGGGTTTTTAATGAAAGACGTAATCCACAGTTTAACATAAAAATACATGTTTATCATACCGTAAATGTAACGAAGAGGGTACTAATGAAAATGGTAACATTTGGCGGAGTGATTTCGTGAGTCTATCTGTCGTTTTTGGCGTAGAACCAGGTCAAACCAGTTAGGTTTCTTTGAGTATGTCACCGGGCCCTGAAATCGTATTTTACGACATTTTTTTGTGGTCTTGAACTTTTAAATTAATAAAAAGTGATTTTTGAAATATAAAAAAATATATTTTTTTCGTTTCCCCCGTCATAACTTTAAAACTATCAAAGATACCAAAAATTTTTGTGTCAATGCTCACACTGTAGCGCTTTTAACCTTTTAAATTGTTTGGGCACAATTTGCACTTTCATCCCCTTTAAAAAAAGAGATAAACTGAAAATATATATTTTTGTATTGAAATTTTCACCAATCGATAAAAATTTTTTTTTTTGAAAATATTTTCATACATGCAAGAAAAAAATATACCAATTAATACCAAAAGTTTTTGAAAAAAATTTTTTTCCTGAGCGTATCGTTTGGCCAGCGATTTTAGACGTAAAAAATATTATCGGGACCCAATAGCTCAGCATGCGGTTAGCGTGGGTAGTAATACATTAGTAGTGGTGGTTGTCGAAATTTAAAGTGTGCTGTATGTATTTAAATTTTAAAACAATGAAGCGAATTATTTGTAAGAAAATTGTGTATGATGGATACAAATCTGTTTTACAAAGACCTAGAATACAAGGGTTGTTATCATTACTATCAAGTGCTGAAAAAAGGCAGGACAATCTAACAAAAAAAATTCTGTCAAAAAAAAAGATATTTTAAAGGGCGAAATTAAAATAAAAAATCATAAAGACTGTCGTAAATCTTACAGATTCTCAAAACTATTATCATAATTTGAAATCAAACAGTGGCGCCGGTCCTTTAAATTATTGTGACACTAAACTTAAATGCGACATTTTCAATATTAGAAAAATGTGTTTTTTTCAACAATAGTAAAAATAAAAAAAAACAAGAGTTAAATAAAATCTGTTTAAACAAGTAATTTAAATATTAATATGTACCTGCATAGTATAGTTGGTAACTTTCTATTAGTTTTATTTTGTACTGAAACAAAATACGAATTTTAATTTTATCCTTATAAATAATGTTTAGGGTATTTATTTTTTTACATAGTACTAAATCTTTTAATGTAGTAGAAAAGCTACCTATCAAAAAATAATAAAGCTGCCAGAAATAGAAATGACAAATAATGATATCTAAATTACGTGGCTATGAAGATTTATTTGCGTTTGATGAGAAATATCATAATTATGTTACAGCCACTACATCTCTGAAAGAAACATAAAATCGCTTAAAAATAGGAAAACGGTTTCCGAACCTATCCGAAAATAGTTCGACAATATCACCTCTTCTGCGAGTATTGGTAGTGATGTTCAGATAGATCTTTTACTTCCTAAAGAAATGTCCAAAATTTAAACTTTAGTAGTTATGTAGTACAAGGCTTTATGTCAACCCAAAATTGAATTTCCAACATGTACTTGTGTGAAAGAAGGCCTAAAATGTTGTAAGGAGTGTAAATCTCTAAAAACCAGCAGTAATCATGACCGACCAGAACGGCGCATTTATAATAAAAAAAAAATTACAATTTAACGAGGAAAACCTAACCGGAACTAACCAAAACTAGGTAATAGTTTGAAAGTTGTTGTTGTTAGTTCTGGTTAGTTTTATATAAAAAACAACCTTCAATAATAACAAATTATTACAAAAAGTCTGGCAACATTGCTTATTCAAGCAGCATTTAGACATGTCAAAAAACGGCATCGTATCATCTCTTTATATGGAAAAAAAAAGAGGTTTTATATATTTCTGTTTAAAAAGGACGTTTAACGAAGCCCTAGTTTATATTTTATGTACTATATTTCTTAAATTTAATAAAAGACATAAAGCATCCGCAATTTTTGTTGCTAAAAATGATTCAAAAATAATGAAGTTTTGAATGTATAATCAAAAAATAACGAATCCGTGGGTGGTTTTCTTTACCAGCAACCAATAAAAACGTTTAATAATCCTACTAATTAGGTGGGTAATTACTAACAATGATTGATATTTTTGTATGGGTTTAAAATCTACCCACCTGTTTTGGATATTTAAAATTTTCCTTTTCTAAACAACTTAAGCAGCCCTTAGATCTGCGTTTAAATCTGTTGATAAAACTTTAACTACTACACTCCCACCGGACCGTAAGTAAGATCTTTGCAGTCGACCGGCTCGCTAAGCCAAGCGCGCCAGAATATGAGTTTCGCCGTTAAAAAAATATCACTGACTCAATACTATCACAGGAATCTTAAAAATTTTGTTTTAAAAACTTTTTTTAAACATTAGCTACAATTTGTAGGCAGCATGTATATATAAATTTTCAATAATAATCTTTTTTCTCGATTGCCTAAAATTACGCTACTAAAAATAACAATTTTGAGTTTCGTACTATTTTAAAAATTTAACAAACAAAAAATCAGCTTCGAGTCGACGTTGTTCGAAGCGCTATTGTGTCTACTTTAATCTAAAAAAAATATAACCTGATAGCATAAATATTATTAGAGATATAGCAGTGGAGATGTTAAAAAACGTGTTTTATTGAAAACCGATTTTTTTTAAAAAGTTCTCGACCACTAAAAAATGTCGTAAAAAGCGATTTCGTGTACACAATTACCTTATTAAAGAATCCCACTAAGTCTGGTTTGGTTCCACGCCGGTTTTTTTTTCTCGATAACTAAGCGACTTTCCTTCCAAATTTTACTCCTCTAATTTAGAAACTTGTTAAATCACATGTTCTTCCATATATTAAAATAATCAAAAACTCAATTTTTTACCAAGACAAGGAGGGATTAAATGTGGCAACGGCAAACTCAGAATAAATCAATAACACATTAACCGTTTACAATGATCTCCAAGATCGCCTGATCTTTCACTTGATGTGTGAAAAATTTTGAATCTCATATTGATGAACTAACAGCACGCCCCTCAGCCTCTGGTAGTATCACTGTATTGATATTATAGTTGTTTCCTATTCTTTTTATTTCTTCTAAGACGCTTTTGACATAAGAAATGTTAAGCCGAGGTTATTCTTACGGAATTCGTTCTGTTCCTACGTTGTTCCAATACTCCGTCCACTAATTTGGCGGAATATCCATTCAATGAGAGATCTTTTTTAATCCTGTTAATTTGCAGTTTTAGTGTTCCAGTTGTGTTTCACATTGTCAATGCTTTATTTACAAGGATTCCTACAATGCCGTATTTTGTGTTATTTGAGTGATTTGATAAGAAGTTTAGATATTGTCCTGTGTGGGTTTGTTTTTAAAACACTGAGGTGTGGGTGCGATGATCATTCGTCTTCTGAATCCTAACATTTAGAAACGGCGGATTATTGTTCTGTTTTTTCTCCACCGTAAAGTTAATCGATAGTCTAAGGTTAATGATTTCTGTCAGCCATTTTTCAAGTTTTTGGTCGTTTATTCTATATAATAAATGTGTCATTTACATACCTTGAGCCTTTTTTTGCTCTTTGTATTGCTAGATCCTCGAATCATTCCATATAAATATTGGCTATTTCTGTTGAAAGAGAAGAGCCATGAAAAGTCCAACGTCTTGTCTAAAGAATCTGTCTTTTATTTGGAAATATGATTCGCCAAAGCAGTATTTAAGAAAATCAATAAATGACATATTTTGAGTGAAATGAGTTACGAGGAAACCCGGACTACACCCGGGCTTTGGTCCATTCGATGCCTGGAAGGCTAAACTCTGTCCTAGAAAAAAACCGGGCCGCAAAAGTTAAATTTGTTTGGAAGGATACTTAAGTTTGTTTAAATTTATTAAATTGTTAATAACTTTATTAATTTGTTAGTTTTTATAAAATATAAATATTTTCTTTTTCCTTTTGCTTTATTTATAGTAATTAAAAGTAAAACAAGGTAAAATAGAGCGATTTACAAAAATTGGCAGAAAAGTCAAAATTTGACAATTTTTTTGCCCAAGATTTAATGGCCGTTACTGTTCATAAATACTTAGGTTATAGGTCATAGCATACATGTTTCTTTGGCCTAGTCTGGAAAAATGCTTTATTCAAGCCCTGGTAGGCTGTAGAAGGAAAAAAAAAGACCTTGTATGTCTATAAGATTTGCCAAATCACTTCTTAGTTACCGCGAATTTTGTTGCAAAAAACTAAATTTATAACGCTATAGAATTAAGCAAAGAAAGCAATTTGATAAACAAGTAACTAAATAGTTATAACATTGCTTTTAGAATAAAACGTTTTAATCATTAAAGACTTCATCCAAATTAAAAACCAAAAATGTTTACAGATTGTCTGAGTGGATAATGGAAGAAAAGTTAAAAACAATTAAAATTCAGTTTAAGTTTTTTTAAGGGCTTTCTCGTTTTTAAACACAAGGTTATTTTGGTATCAGGAAATTTTATAAATGATGTTATTAAAGTAATGTAATAACATACATTGCAATTTGTCCATCGTGCAATGGGTTCTATTGCAAGAATTATTTGAAATAATATTAGGGCTTGATAACACGTATATTTGAATTTTATAAATTCTTTCTTAGGTACTCGCCAAACTAGACCACTTCGGTACAGGGTGCAGGGTATAGATTCTGTGCGCACATAGAATTCATTAACCCTTACAAACTTGCATTTATCCTGAATAAAAAACTTTCAAACAACTCTTCTTCTTCTTCTCCTCTTCTTCTTCCCTGGAAGCCGTCTAGATTTACTACCGGAGGCAGCGCAGCCTCTTGAACTTTTTGTGCCTAATCTCCCATTATCTTTTATACCAATTCTCCCATTAGTCTTTTACCTTCTACGAGTGTGTATAACCCCGAGACTGGTTGCTTAATATATTCCTGTGGGCTAATTTTCGGTTGCCCAAATAATGCCTGTCTTTTGTAATTTACCGCTTCACATTCGCACAAAATATGGTAGGCTGTTTCTTCCCCTTGTCGCACATTCCACAACTTTTTTTTTGTAGTAGGTGTTGGAAATGCGTGTCTATGCACAACCAAGGCATTTTGTTCTCAGAAGCACCCCGATCGTGTGGGACTCCGTCCTAAGACGACCCACTAAAACCCTTCACCTACTCGAAAGAGCAATCCGTGCCGGAATCCACCTTCGCATTACTTCAGCCCGGTGCTCAAATATAAGTGCTTGTTTATATCTCGGACATGGTTTATATCCTTTCTTCCCGTTCTTTTGTCTCTATAATGGCTTTAATTGTCCCATATGTGGCTCTCCAACCTGCTTCGGACTCTACAAGGCTTTGTGACACATTCTCCAGGTTGAATATTTTGTTGGTATTTCAGTATATGTATTTCTTGCCATCTCCCACCATGGGCAAAAGAAAAGAGTATGTTCTGCATTGTCAATTCCGCCACAGTTTGAACATCTGTCTGATTCAGCTTTGCCTCTGTCAAAAAGGTACTTTCTAAAGCAGCCATGACCAGATAACGCCTGCGTTATAAAATAGTCCACTTCTCCGTAGGGTCTATTTATCCATCTTTGAATGTCGGGAATGATATTATGAGTCCAACGTCCGTATGTACCATTATCCCATCTCTCTTGCCATTGTCTCATAAGATTGGCCTTAGCTCCTGTTGCTCCTTGATCGTTATATTTTTCGGCACGTCTTTCAGCGAGCAGGCGGGATTCCAGCTATTACGCCTACTCTCTGGGTAGAAATGGTTTTGTATGCGGAGCAAACACGAATTAGTATTGTTCTTTGGGTCTGAATTAGCTTTTGTTTGAGTTTCTTTTTCTTGTTCCTTGTTCATTCTGCAACTTGGGTGCCCATTATATGAGCCTATCTTGTGCAGGTGTCCTCTTAGGTTATCGGACCTGGTAGTAGCCCTACTGATATGTGAAGTCTTTTCCTACTTTGTCTAAGTAGTTCTTTCTTTGTTCTTTTAGATGGTCCCCTTACGAAGCTTTTTCCATGTCTTATTCTACTGAGACTTCCCCAGTATTCCTCGTGTTTGTTTTGGATCCATTCCCTGGTTTGCCCTCGTGTTGTGGTTTTGGTTACTCCAAGGGCAGGTTCTTATCCAAAGTATGGTGTGGATGATCCCTGTCTTGTCAGCTCATCCACTTTTTCGTCGCTTCTATTCATGAATGTCCTGGTACCCACAGGAGAATTACCCTGTTGCGTTCTCCCCAGGACTTCCAGTTCTTTTTGGCATTTCTAGTTAGTTTGGACGTTACCTTGGGGTTTACAAGTGCCGTTAGTGACGCCTGGCTGTCTGTTATGATATTATGCAGATCTGTTTGTTTTTAAAAGCCCTCCTGTTATTTTCTTTGGCACAGTGCACCAAAGCATTAATTTCTGATTGAAATACAGAACTGTGTGTTCCTAGTGGAATAGAGATTTGTAAATTCCCTATTTCACAATTAAAAACCTATGAAGATTTGTAGCAAGTAATTCACTATTTTTTAAATTAAAGTATCTTAAACTAACATAATAATTAAAATAAAAATTATTTTAATTTTTTTATTAAAAATTTTAAAACCTCAAAAATTTCCTTTAATTTATGATGTTATGTCATAAATGATGTAATACATATAAAACTTAAGATAAAAAATTGGTACTCAGAGTCTACTCAACCGGTTTTTTTTTTCTTTTAATTTGTCCAAATAACTGGTTTTAATTCTAGTTCACAACATCAGACAGATTAAAACGGAAAGTTCGTTGCGAAACTTTTGCAATATTTTAAGATTTATTAATGAAAGTTTGCCTTCCTTATTGTTTGTCGGCAACTAATTCCCAAACAGACTTAAGCAAATTTGAATTTAGGACAGTCAAAATTAAAATATCGTGGGACAAATTATGCCAGAGAAACTTCAAGGTGGGATTTGGTTTTACTATCTTTCCTTGTTACTGAAATAACCTATTTAGATACCAAGTTAGTTTATCTCAATAACTTTAGAGTAGCAAATATTTTTAAAAATATTTTTTAAATATGATTTTGTTTTGAGTTTTAACATTTTGTAAATAGCACTAAAGTTTTTAGTACATTTAACGCTGATCTGCAAGACAATCTCTGTATTAGAGGAAAAGTTTTATCATACACCACTACTGTCAAAATTACGTCTATTAAAACAATAATAGTTAAGAATGACATCTGTCAAAATATTATCTGACCTAAATGGCATCTATCAAAATAAAATCTGATCAGAATGGCATTTTTTAAAAGTGAAAGTGAAGAAAAAAAACCTTAATAATTAATCAACCTATTTACATTTAGGTGGCAAGTGTACCACAGTTTTTAAGATAAAATCAAACGTAAAAAATTACTGAAACCTAAACAGTAGTAATTAAAATTAAAATTGTTATAATTTTTTAATTAAATAATATTAATTTAAAATAACATTATATTTTTTACGTTCATATTATTTTGCAAACGGTGGTAGATTAGTCACCTAAACAATAATAGAGTTTTTTCTTGTTAAAAGGTTTTGTGGGGTGTTATTTCAGACGATCTTAAGTGCTTAAGGATTTACTAAACTTTACAAATTTGCTAATTATTCCCTAGAACAATGTCAAAACCGTATTAGAGGCTTTTTCATATAAGAGGATTTTTCAAACCCTTTTATTCCATATGTAGGTTTACTGAGTAAGCTTGCTAGAGAGAATATAATTTAACATTTTTGATCTATTAAAAATTTAAGTAAAAATACCTATGTGTACCTTCTAATGTATAATTAGACCATATTTAGAGTATTGTTCTCATGTCTAGGGAATCGCGTCTCTCACAACTCTTAGAATTTTTTATTTCATTCAGGAAAGAGCTTTTCATCCTATTTATGATTTCATGCTTACAAGAAAGCCTTCTTCTCTCGCCCACTGGTGAGCTGTAGGGGATCTATCGCTTTTTATAGATATTTTACAGCTTCTGCTTTAAGAAGTTGGCCAGTATAGTCCCCCTGACAGCTTCCAATAGAGCGACACGTAGTGTCGTTTTTATGCATTCTTTTACACTCTAGCCTGAAAGGCCCAGAACTTCCTACTTTGTTAATTCCTTCATTCCTAGGGTGTCCAGACTGTGGAACCTACTATAACCAAAAGTTTTGCCTACTCCTCCAAATCCCCAAGTATTTAGGTCTCGTGTCAATAGACTTCATCTTACCACACTTAAGACATTTAGGGTACGTTGGTATTTAGGCCTTTGCCCTTCGTGGACTATTTCAAGATAAAAAAACGGCTGCAATATTTTATTTTGCACTTCTAATTTACAAATAAAAATTGTGGTGCATATCTACACATTTTGCTAGTGACCCATTAATTGTCCGTGAAAGTCTGGTCGACCTTTTTAGATGTTTACAATAAATTTCTATTTTGCTTTACAATATACAATAGATAGATAAGATGGATAGATAAAAATTTATTTGTTTATTTGTAATGATAAAATAGCACAAGAACTATAAGTACCTCACGGGATTTTTGCTCTTAAAATTGTTTTGAAAGCAGTAATCTGACTTTTGTTTTTTTATGCCCAAGAGAAAGGTGAAGAGCAAATTCAATGTTATTAAGATTAAGTTGGTTAAAAATTCATTCAAATAGCTATAAGTACTTAAAAACAGCCAAACCGTCATTTAACAGACAAAAATGTGTAACTATTTTTCTAAACAACCGATTTTAAATTTTCAACGGGATTTCATATGGCTTTTGAAAAAATATACCTACCATCGTAATGTTTTGCTTAAAAAGTCTATTTATTTGGGACTACTGAAAATTTAGACAAATTAAGAATCCAACCAATGAAAAAAATCAAATAAATATCCAAAAAAGATGTTTTTTTTGGAATTTATTTTTGTTTCTTTCATGAAAAATATGAAAAAAAAGATAAATTTAACAGATATAAAAATATTTAAAAGTAAAGTTAAGATTTTACTTATTATTATTTACTAATTAAAATTTACCCGGGGTAAATATCTACCCCAATTTGTAGTTCTAGGAATAATTATTAATAGGTAATAAAGACAAAAAGTTTAACATTTATTTGCAGTGACTTTGGTGACCATAAATAAATATTATTAAAATTATGCTTATATTATCGTAATAATCATTCAAATAATGAAAAATCTACTTCGCGTGCACCGTGTCTTTGAAGCCAAAACATTAAGATTTATATGCAAGTGACCTAACTTATATATTGTATATCCTTTAAAATATGGTTATGTTTAATTCTAGATAGTCGCCAGTTTGCGCTTTTCATTAGCCGTTACAATTCATATTTAGAATAGTTTTGGAAAGTTAATTTTTTTGTTATTATTATTAATTAAAAAAAAAATAGAAACGCTTGTCTCTTTTTTCACCACAATTGAATTATTTGTTCATCATATATAGATATTCTATTCAATGGAAACTGAAAACAGTAAGTTCTTTTTTAAATTTCCGGGATTATTGACTTAAGAGAAGATTAAAAAACAATATGTCCATTTACCTTGGCAACGTGTCTAGAAATGCAATTGACGAAATCTGTTAAACTTTTAAAAGATTTTAGGTTTAAATTAAAATCGAACTAGCAGTCGGACGATGCCTGCAGCGGAAAATGGGGTAAAATAGAATTTCTAGAAATAATTTTATTTCATTTCAATTTACTTCTCTTCAAAATATTTTTCCAGGATTCTCCACTTGAGATTTAATTATTTTTAGATTAGAGACTTATTGAAAATTGAATTAAATATCTCTTTGTAAAGCATCGACCAGGTAGAATATTAAAAAATTGTCGGAATTTTTCCCAAATGAGAATTTATAGGTTTTTCTTTAAAGGTTATTTAATTTTTTATTTTTATTTTTTTTGCTAAAGTAAGGTTTTTTAAACTACAAAAAATACATTATAATTAGAAATCAAATATGTTTTATTTTCCGAACAGTATAAAAACTAATAAAAATAGTCTTTGATTTTGTTTTTTGTCGAAATAGAACTGTTAGTCACTTTAAAGCAATTCTTCCTTTGCATGTTTTTTCATCTTCATAACAGCCCTCGAAGGTTTGCATGGAGTTCAAGAACTAAGAACCGTAGGGGCCAGATGATATTAAACCCATTTTTCTTTAGTTTCGTTAACGATATCCTGGTACCAAAATATTCAGATGTTGCATTTCACGACACCAACGCGGTAGTGCCACCATGGACGTTATGCAAATAACTACTACCTCTAAACTACTTTAAATTCTTATCTAGACGAGACCTACATTTTTAAGTGAAATTCAAACCACTTGCATTATGTCTTAAATGTAAGGATAAAAAAAAATCTGTAATTAGTTCAATATTTATTACGTTTACTTTAAAATATTTTTATTGCATTTTGCATTTCCTTTTAAATCGTAATTAAATAATAAAATCTATTTTTTAATAAGTAAATTTCCCCTATAATCATGACAACACTGCCCTAATAAATTCAAATCATTTTAAAAAGATCCTCTTTATCAATCTAAAAATGGCGAAACAAAGGAAACCGCACGTCGATATGCAACGCTAACGCATCGACATGCTTTGGTGAACTCGTGATGACGTAGCGAGTCGACGCATCCAATGAGAGCTCGGGCCCTTTGGTCGACCTGAGAGGGACGGAAAGTCGCGGAAAGACGTAGGAGCGTCGAGAGAGCTCGAACAGCGCGCGTAAAAATTTTAAAAGCAGTAAGACATCTGCCTTTGTCAGATAAGCAGCTACTTGGTTTCTTAGGAGTAAGACATTGGGGTCTGTAAGTGAACTATTTCTTACGACTAGTACAGTCATCTGAGCGGTTGAAATAGGATTCGTGACCAAACTGTTTTTCTCTATTCTTTACGACAACGTAAAAATTCTCTAGCATTCAGGGCAATCGTCGAAAAGTGGTTTATAGAAAAATAGTAATTACTTTTTATAGTTTGTACAAAAGTGTACATTTCTCTTAGCTAGTAGAGCTACCTTAAATGTTTTTCGGTGTCAATTTTAAATTGACACATTCTACGCAAAGTTTTAGTGAATGGTATGTTAGGAGATTAGCTAGATAAAAAGGCAATATCTAACTCGTTAATAAGATAGTTGATCAATAATTTGTGCCAAGTGTCACAGAAGTGGCAAGTGATACCGGGTGTCCCAAAAAGTGTTAATAATTTCTAAATTTGACTTTAAACTTTCTTACTTCTATGGTCATAAAAAAACAATTTCTAGTGGAGTCGTTACGCAGATAGATTTACGCCTCATAGACTTCGGAAGGCATTTCGGGTTTCTAGTGAAATTTAAATAAATATCTTTGCTAAATTTAAGTAAATTTTTTGAGTAAATCCGGTAACTTTTTTCTAACGTTTTTTTATAAAATTAATTTTTTGATAATTTTGTGAACATCTGATATTGTCATAAGGTAATAAGTTATATTAAAAATTTCCGAATTCCTAACAAATTAATTAAGGCTACTGTAAGGGTGATTTTTTTTTTAATGATGATACTTGTTAAGCGGATAATAGTTTTTTTAGTTTTACTTAATAACATTTTGTCGTATATAAGTATATCATAGGAAAAAAAATTGTCGGCAAAATATTTCAATTGTTTGAAAGTTTTTTGCTTAACAATTTTGTGAATGACATGTACAACAAAACCTTGAGCCGTCAGGCAAGTGGTTTCGTAAAAAATATCGTAAATAAGATTGCCATAAAAGCAACAAACTTGCATAAAACAAAACAAATATTTTGCCTAGAAAATTTTTCTCGAAAGATATTTGACAAGACTATTTTACGAGAAAACAAATTTTAGCTAGACACACAGTGTTTATTGTCAGACTTGTCAGACTGACAATGGTTTTTTTTTCTTTAACCTAACAAAATTTGGTCGCTGAGAAACCATCATGTTAGGTTTGTCCAGGTAAGTGCAGGTTAGAATTTTGCCAGTAGAAAACAGGTCGTTACTACAATTTGCCAGTGTAAAACACTCTAGTGTAGTAGTCGCTAAAAAACTATTATTTGTTGGTTTAATGATTTTGTCTAGGTAGTAACTAGGTTGCTATAATATTTCGTTATATAGACAATAAATGGTATAAAATAAAGTTAAAAATATTGTCAAAAAAGAAAAAAAAAGTGTTAACTTTAAATATGATTTAATTTTTGAGCAATAAATTAAAACTTCTTGTTTAGTTTTAATTTTCAATAAGTATTTCCTTAGTATAAATGGACAAGTTTCGTAGTCGTTCATAAAATGTAAACTTTTATTTTGTTTAAGCTTCGCAAAACTTACACAACTTAGAACTTTGGCCTGTTTACTTTTATTCTGTTTTAATTTTCTCTGAGAAAACTAACTTGTAAACAGCACCAAACAAAAAAGCATTTAAAATCAGTATTTTAAAGAAATCGTCGTAATATTAGAAAAGTTTTGTTGATAAAGAAACATTTTGTTAAATTTTTCCTAATTTTACAAGATCTTTACACGTACAAAGGAAAACTATTTATTAAAGTGTTTTTACTTACAGCTGTTTTTTTATATTAAAAGTTTTAATATTTGAAATTTTTAAACTTTAACAAAGTTTTACTATTAGCAAGTTGACTATAAAAGTAGTTGGGAATAAATAATTTTCACTAATTAACCCAGGAAATATACAATATCACTGACTCTGGGATAACAGTATCTTTTACATCTGTTAGGAATTCCATACATATTATGAAAACCTATATTAAAAAATGTTTACATTCTAGGTGAAATATCACTCTCTAGCTCTAGGCTCAATTTATGATACAAACATGAACAATTATTTTCGTTGTAGCGGAGATTACCAACTTCTCTGTTTCCCATCATCCCACAGATTTTGTACGGTCTGACCTCCATAAGACCACATTATCACTTGTAAAAAACAATATAATAAGATTTAACCTTACTGCCCACTTTACCCTGGTCAAGATGGGCATGCGTTTTGACAGTATAAACGACCGCTGGAGCGCGGGAGAACCGTATTAGATTCCCGTGGACCAAAGAGAAACTCGCTCTGTCGTTTAGTATTTCTGTAAATAGTGGTCATTAGTTTCTTATTTATAAATAATAATTTACAGTAAATTTTAAATCACTCATTTTTTTCAGAACTGAAATCGATGTCGCCCACATTCTCCGAGGATTCAGGAAAACCGTCGAGTACTTGTCAGGAAAATCGGCAAGGTCTCTTTACCACTACAGTGCAAATAAGAAAAAGAGCTGGAGAGTCCTTAGGCATTATTTTATCGCCAGGTAAGACATTTTAATAATATACTTATTTGTATTTATGGAAAAAAGTAAAAACTTAGAATTTTTTGTTATCAGTCTATAGAATAATTTTAAATTTATCTCAACAAATAAAATGGGATACCTTATTTGTTACTAAAAGCCCTTAAGCACAAACGAAATTGTCATATTTACCACTGAAACTAGACTACAGTTATTTAACAACTCCGTGTTGTATGTATGTCGTAGCCACATTGTAAATTTGGCCGTTTTATAAAACGCGGCCATATTCTAAAAAAATCGTTTAGTTTGAATTGTTTTATAATACGGCTAGTGCTTTTAGCCATTTTATAAACTGGTCGATCTAATAGGAGTCACATTCTCAAATAGATGATTATGATAAAGAAAATTTACAATTTAAGGAGGAAAACCTAACGACAACTAATCAAAAACTAACCAGAACTAGCTAATACTTTGGAAGTTGTTGTTTACTGTCCCCAATAATTGCATCCTATTTGGGTCAAACCACGTAATATACATTTATTACCACCCAAATAAGATACCTTGGGGACCGTAAATAACAACTTCC
>JAHBCN010019290.1:0-16174 GCA_019359885.1 Listronotus oregonensis
AAGGATGTTGTAGTTTGACCAATTTTCCCGGAAAATTTTGCAGTAAAGAGAATTTGTTTTAATTTTTAATGAAAGTCCCAAATTGGAAAGTTTATGGGTACAAGAAAACTTGAGGATATAATAGAAAAAGGTCTGGGCGATTAATTATAATAAAGTAAGAGTGAGTTGATTATTGTTTTTGGATGCCTAAATATATATAAAAAAATATACAACAAACTATGTTTTGTTTTCTTGATAACACACTAGAAGAACGCACCACCCTGCCGCTAGATGGGGGGTCGAGTTGTTGGAACTGTGCCTCCGTAGTTCTTACTTTCAAGTGCAAGATGAGCACTACGCACAGGATGATGGACTTCCCATGGATTTATTGCTCTCCCCAGTGGTAGCTAATATTTATAGGGAATGGTTTGAAGAGGACGCAATTAAAACTGCACTAATTAAACCAAAAGTTTGGCTATGATTTGTTGACGATACTTTTATTGTATGGACAGATCATGATGAAGAACTCGAAAGTTTCTTAAATCATCTAAATTGCCTCCGACCTTGTATCAAATTCAAAATTCGGCTCCACCTTTTCTCGACGTTCTAGTCAAATGAAATAATGGGCATATACAAACCTCGGTATAGGGAAATCCTACAAACACTGGACCATATTTACATTAGAATTCTCATCACTCTAATGGAACGAAACAATGGGTCATACATACTCTATATAACCGTGAAGTGACCTTATGTGACAGTAAAGAATCTCTCCAAGATGAAATAACTAGTATAACTGGGAATCTTAAGCAGAACGGGTGAGTTAATCTTCAAATATCAAAATAAGACAACAAACTCCAACTTAAACAAGACTCCACAGGACCAAATATTTATGACAATTTCATATACTAAAGAAACTATTAGCAGAATCGCGAATAAGTATTATATTAAAACGGCATTTAAATCCCAAACGACTCTAAGAAGTATTCTTACTAATTGTAAGACGAGACCAAATAACAACTTTTCAAATAATGACTGTATCTACCAAACCCCTGTAAATGTGGGGAAGTATACATTGAAAGAACAAAAAGACTTGAATTGGAGGTAAAAAACAAAAAAAAAACATACGGAACGACGTGAAAAGTCAAAGCCAGGGATAGCTGAACACCTATTTTCAAAACAACAACACATAAAATGGTCAGAAGCAAAAACTTTTTATAAAGAAACCAACTGAAAGAAAAAAGAATTTAAAGAAACTGTAATAATGTAAACCAAAATGTATTTAGCAAGCTTAAAATCGACATTCCGAATATCTAGCAGCCGTTGTTGAACCGTGAAAAATTGATCAAGCTTCAATGAACAACGGATAATATATAAATCGTACCTTTAAAGAATTAGTTTTTAGTTTCTCTGAAAGGTTCTAGACAATGTTGCAGGTTGAATTAAAACTTCTTCTGGGACTTTTTCACAACGTTTCGAAAATAAGTATCTATGATCGTTTTCAAGTCACTGATGCATGAACCCACTGCCCTTTTTTATGGTTTACTGAGATTAACTTCTTTCCTCTTAATGAGCAGAGGTTGCCAAATGTTGTGGATATCTAGAGTTGGTTTACTATAAACATGGGAATTGTTATTAATAATGGCAGCTTCTTTAAAGTTTCGTTTCTTCCAGTGGGATTCTCTAAGAACAATTCCAGCATTTTTCCAATTAATATTATGATGTTTAGACCAAGCATGTTCCGCAACAGCTGACTTGTCAGTCTCGCCCATTCGAGTATGTTTTTGATGTTCCTTAATTCTAACTTCTAAAGATCTCTTTGTCCCACCAATATATAAATCACCACACTTACAGGGTATTTAATAAACAACTTCTTTTCCCGCATTCAAAGTACTCGGTTTTGTTTTAGTAAGAAAACTTCTAAGGGTGTTGCGGGAAGAGAATGCTGTTTTGATGTATTTTCTTGCTATTCTTCTTATTTTTTTAGAAGTTCCTTGCATGTAAGGTCTAGTAAGGATCTTCATTTCTTGTTGTTGATTTGTATGTATAACCTGTTTTTTATTTCGAAAGTTTGAAACTGTTCTTCGAACAAATGTTTCGGTATAACCGTTCTGTCGCAGGTCCTCCTTGATATTATGAACTTCTTTATTTAACAAAATGTCAGTGCTACATATTGTTTTGGCAAGATTATAGAGTGTTTTTATTATACTTTTTTAAGTAATGTCCGGTGTGTGTTGGTTTTCTATATACTGATATTTCAACTGTATTTCCCGATCGCCTTACTAATACATCAAAAAACGGTAGTGAGGAATTCTTTTCTTTTTTCATGATAAATTTAGTTATGACTTAAAAACGGTTGAAGATACATCACTAACCGAAACGTTGTGTATCAATTAACAAACAAAGACAATGGAAGTCCAAAATTTTAGTGTTATTGAAACTATGTTTTATTATTAGAATCACTTTATGTTTAATTTTGGATAAATGGTGGTGTGGCAGTCGGGTCATTTTTAAACTGTCTTCGTATATCATATTTTTTTCTATAAAAACGAATCCTGTATTCACTTACACAGCTGAGATCGTATTTGAACCTTTTCCACCTTTGAAATTTTAATGAACAAATCGGAACTCCTGATGAGATTTCGATTTTAGACCGATTACATAATGCATCATTCGATTACAAATGCAAGGTTACGATTGTTGTTCGTGTTGGCCATATTTGAAATACTTATTAATGTTAATTCGGACTGAGGCCATTATTTTTAAGGCGATCGACGATAATATGTGTACGAATGATTTAAATTAGGTAGGTACACAGTACCGTCTGTCTTATTTTCTTCTAAAAATTAAATATGGATTTAGACGCACATTTCCCCCTATCATAAATTCGTTCTCGTTCCACATAAAAGTATGAGATTTAGTATGTAATTCACCTGGGTGTATTCTTTTTACTAGATACTTGAATTTATGTATGTAAGTGAGTTTTAAGACAAAAATAAAAGAAAAAATCTAAAAATGGCAATTTTCAGAATTTTTCCTTTAGTTATTTTTTAAAACCCACTTACATAATTTTGATGAGTCAATAAGTGAGTGAGTGGGTCAGTCAATGAGTCAGTTATTAGTAAAATATGCGATTTTCAAAAATGAATAGGTATCTTAAAAACTACTTGACATAACTTCTTTATTTTTTAAACAAGTAACTACAATACTATTTGAATTTACATACCAAGTCTCATACGTATGTGAAACGATAACGAAGTTATAATAGGGGGAAAACACCCTAAACCGTTTTCAAGTAAAATCTAAAAACCACACTTAGAGCTACTACTTATATGATACTATTTGTTATATATTATTAGAGATTGTTTAAGGAAACAATCAATAAATGTCAAGATAAGACAAGAAACTCTAATTTAAATAAGACTCGACAAGACCAAATATTTATGACTATTCTGAATATTATAGGAACTTTAGAAAAGATCCGCAGAATAGCAAATAGGTACAATATTAAAACAGCATTTAAATCCCAAACCATTCTGAGAAGTATTCCTACCAAGACGAGACCAGACAATATTGTTTCAAAAAATGACTGTATCTACCAAATTCCCTGTGAATGTGGTGAGGTATACATCGGGGAAACAAAAAGACCACTCGAAATTAGAGTTAAAGAACACAAAAAACATACGGAACGAGGTGAAACGTCGAAATCAGGGATTGCCGAACACGCATGGTCGAAACAACACCGCATACAATGGTCGGAAGCAAAAATTATTCATAAAAAAACCCACTGGAATGAAAGAAAATTTAAAGAAGCTCTAATAATTGCAAACAACCAAAATGTATTTAGCTTAAACCTAGTGTCGACATTCGAATATCTGGCTGCCGTTGCTGAACCGTGAAAAGTCGGTCAAGCTTCGGCGAACAACGGAAAGTATAAGGTCGTTATTCGCATTGAAGTGAGTCCAGGGTCTTCTCTGATAGTCAAGCGGCCATAAAAGCTTTGGCATCCCAACAAGTCAACTCAAGGTTGGTTTGGAACTGTCTGCAATGCCTCCTAAACCTGGCTAACCACAACAAAGTTACACTTTTCTGGGTGCCAGGACACAGGGGAATACAGGGCAATGAAAATGCAGACTCCCTGGCCAGGCGAGGCTCCGCAGCAATGTTTGTGGGTCCTAAACCTGTTTTTGGAATACCAAAAGCCTCGGTTCGTGGCTACATGACTCGGTGGATTCAGACACAACATCAGTCATACTGGAACCACATTCCAAGGCAATATCACAGTAAATCAATGTTGGACTCACCATCGAAAGCATTGACAAGTGAATTACTAAAACTAAATAGGAATCAGATTAGAATAGTGACAGGACTAATAACCGGAAACTGCACCCTAAGAAAACATATGCACACTATGGGCATCTATAGAGAAGAACCCATTTGCAGACTATGTGACGAAGAGGAAGAGACAGCCTCTCACATCATATATGAGTGCCCTGCACTTACATACTGGAGAACAAATCAAAACCTCATGGTGGACACTAACCACCAGGAGGCTGGAGACCAGAAAAGAACAGTAAAAGGGCTACTACACCTGACTAAGGTGTCAAACCTTTTTAACTGAAACAAATACACAAGAGATACAACAAGCCCTGTAGGCTGCAGTGTCGAGGCGGACAAAACCTCAACTTGTGTATTTATGTCATCAATCAATCAATCAATCAATATAAGGTCGTTGCTTTTAAGAATAGTTTTGGTTATCACTTGAAAACGGTTGGAGATACATCACTAACCGAAACGTTGTGTATCAAATAACAAATAAAGAGAATGGAAGTCCAAGATTTTAGTTTTATTATACTATTTGTTGTTTACCGAAGCTTGACCGATTTTTTACGGTAGTTTAGAATTATAACAGATTCTTTAAATTTTCCTTTTTACTATTGGGTTTCTTTATAAATAATTTCTGCTTCGGACCACTGTATGCGGTTTTGTTTGCGCCAAAACGATATTGACTTCACCAGGAGTAAACCACATCTATTCATAATGCCTCGACGACACAGGCCAATGAGGCTATGTTCCAATTTTACATATTTACCTAGTAGGAAATTTAGTTACGAAACGTATTTTCTTTCCATAAACGCCCGCTCGACTAAGCGAGCATCCGAACCTATTACCAAAAGTTTTGCATTGTTTTGTGCGTCTGAAGTGAAACCTATAATTATTTTTGTCTAAATAAAATAATGAAAGGCACAAAAGAACTCAGCAGACCTCGTGTCGTCACAAACTGTATGACGTTAAAGTTAAAGGGCCAAACGTAAGCTTTAATTCGCAATTACGCTGAAAGTAATTTCTTCTGAGAAAAAAAGGGGGTATTTTAATAGGCAAAAAAAGATATTTGTGACGTATTTTTTGATCCAAATAAACTGTATTTAAGGCGGTCATTTTATTATTACTCTACTTATTCATTGATTGCAATTTTTGTCTTCCACTTAACTTATCCGACCCAGGCGTGAAAAAATTTCAATCCAAATCCTCATAAAGCATTTTACCGTTCTTAACAAGCCCTAAATGCGTCATATACGATCGGACAAGTCATATAACAGGTCATAATTTTGTTATGGTATTTCAGATGGTCCCCCGTTCTGGATTCCGGGCATTCCGGAGGTGCGATTTGGCGGTGATCTTTATGGGTTTATGAATGGCTTTTTTTATTAATTAACAGCTGGTTGTGTGGTATTTATTGTTTTAAGTTTGGGTTTTATAGAGCGAACCTAAAGACAGAGTCATCCAACGAGCTCTGGACAGGGCCATATTTGGGGCTTTAATCACATTAAAAAAAAGGAAAACTGCCATCTGGGGTATTGTTTATATATATACGGTGTCCACTTAAGTTCGCACCATATGGGAAACTTTTTTATTATTAATTTTACGAAAAAAGTTATTCTTCATAAAAAGTTTTGCATAGTCCGAAACCTTATATGCAACTATCAGATATTAAATTTTTCAGTCGTATACGAGGTAAATCAGAAGATATTAATTTTGCTGAAGAATAAAGTACCTTTATTTTTGACAATATCGAAAATTGTTATTAAAAAAGTTGATAAGAACTAAAAACTACGTTTAAATATGCAATTACATCCAATTATATGGAAAAAATCTTTTTTCCTTTTTTAACTACAATAACAATGCAAATGTAACTGTAGTTACGTGAAATCCAGGATGCACTGATAAACAAATGATTTCTTGATAGCAAGAATTGTTTGACAGTGAATGTCAAATAAAATTTGTTGATTTGGTGATATTTAGTGTGGGAGAAAAAATAGAAATTGTGTTAATCGTTGGTGATAATTATAAAACTTATCGTAAAGCAGCTAAAATATTTAACAACAGACATCCAGGGAAAAATATACACCATACATCAGTAATGAGAATTATGAAAAAATTTAAATCATGTGGAGATGTTAATAATAAATTCACAAACAAGCGTCAAAAAATCGTTACAACTGAAAAGATGAAGTTAAATGTAATGCTATCTGCAGTGGAAAAACCTAAATTGTCCCTTCGAAAAGGGCATCTTCGCTTCCAAATAAAATTTGTAAAAACACAATATCAAAAAGTCTTAAAGAGAACAAGTTTTATCCATGTAAACCACAATATATCCATACTTTAAAACCTGTAGACTACGACAGATGACTAGAATGTTGTTTTCTTATCAATGGAAAGCTAGAAGACGATCCTTTTTGGCTAGGAAAATATTTTTTTCTGACGAATCTACATTTACGTCTAATGGAACAGTGTCCTCGCAAAATTGTCGATGGTGGACTGACTCCAATCCTCACTTTACGATTAAAACTCGCGATCAATATTATTTTAAAACTAACGTTTGGTGCGGCATTTACAAGGATAAAATAATTGACCCTTTTTTTTCGACAATCTATGACTTCTCAACGCTCTCTAAATTTTTTACAAAATCAGTTGCATGATTTTCTTCGTGACCTTCCAAGACATGAACGGCAACAGGTATGGTACCAGCAAGACGGCGCAACATGTCATAGTACGATGGAAGTAAGGCAATACCTTGAAAATATCTTTAATGGAAGGTTAATTCATAGATATTCCGATATTTTTTGGCCAGCTAGGTCGCCAGATTTAACACCATTAGATTTTTTCTTATGGGGTTACTTAAAAGAAAAGGTATATTAACACAGACCATTCACAAACGTAGAACATTTGGACATAATTATTACGGAAACAATTCAGGGTATAACTCCGAATATAATTAGAAATATATTGAGGGAATTTTCTTCTAGAATGGAAACCTGTATTGTAAGAGAAGGCGGATACGTTAAAGCAATATCATCAATACAGATGATAAACTATTACAGGCTTGTTACGCAATTTACATTATTAGTACTGTATTCTGTGTAGTTGATAATTGTTGTAAAATAAATAATTTTGTTATTTATCAATTATTTTAATGCATCATCAAAATAATGCAACGTAGAGGTTAAGAGACGTAAATGTTATTAAATGTTTAACGAATAAAGAGATAACTGATTAAAGTTTTCGATATTTAAAAAAAAAATTACTTTACTGTTGGGCAAAATTCATATTTTCTGACAAACCTCGTATACGACTGAAACAAATTGATATCTGATGGTTGTATTTTAGATTTTAGAACTAGCAGAACTTTTTATGAAGAGTAACTTTTTTTCGTAAAATTAATAATAAAAAAGTTTCTAAATGAAACCAACTTAAAAAAATGTTAAAAATAACAAAACTTAATGTTTATCATAGATGGGTGCAATTAGATATCTGAACGTATTTTTCAACTCTAATCAACTTTTCTTAATAACGATTTTCGATATTGTCAAAAATAAAGGTACTTTATTCTTCAGCGAAATTAATATTTTCTGATATACCTCGTATACGACTGAAACAAATTAATATCTAATGGTTGCATTTTAGGTTTTGGACCATGCAGAACTTTTTATGAAGAATAACATTTTTTCGTAAAATTAATAATAAAAAAGTTTCCCATATGGTGCGAACTTAAGTGGACACACTGTATATATATATATATATATATATATATATATATATATATATATATATATATATATATATATATATATATATATATATATATATATATATATATATATATATATATATATATATATATATATATATATATATATATATATATATCAGTATGGCGGAAATGAAAGGAATAAATTCATTAATTCGTAAACCCCGTATATTTTTGAAAAACGCTCGGACACGTCGATTTCTAATTTCAATTGCGCTTCTGTCAGATTTTTTTCTTTTTTCTGGTGTCATCGGTAGAAGCGTGATGACGTCATTGATAATTTTTTTAAATGGAAACGTAGTTGATGCGGTACATCATTTGAAAGTCTTTTTATTCTCTATTTAACCATATTAATACTTTTAAAAAAATGACGTTTGTAAAGTGTCAAATATTGTTATTATTTCAATTACCATTCTTGTTTAGAAATAACAACCAGATTTAAATCATATGCTCAAATTGATGACCCTCAGCAATGAAACAATTGATAGGCGAGCTACGAAGTCATCCTGAACGTTTTGAAGAACTTCCGGAGGTATCTGCGCCATCTCGATCCGTATGCGTACTTTGAGTTCATCGATATTTTGTGGTCTATTTTTGTACACTCTACTTTTCAAGTATCCCCGTAAAAAAAAATCAAGCGAAGTGAGATCTGGCGACCTTGGTGGCCACTTGATTGATCCTCTTCGCCCAATCCACCTATCTGGAAAAAGTCTGTCCCCAAGTAGTTTTTTATCAAAACCGCATAATGGGGCGGTCACCCTTTTGCTGCATACAAATCCTTTGTATTTGGGAACACCATTTAGTTTTTTGGCTTACACAAACAAAACAAACAAAAAAGGGAGTTATGCTGCCGCACCCTGTATGTTGTGGTTACGTAGCTTATGACATCGCTGTTGTTTTGTCATCTTCGTCTTGAGATATCGAGCGAATTGTTTATGGTTTAAGGTCTCAATATGTTTTTCTAACCAGGCTTCCTCCTCTATTGACATTTGAACGTTTAATTCAACAGACATAAGTGGTAGGTACTCAGTTATGTATTCTAGACAAAGAGAGAGGCTGTTGGTTATGTAATTTATTTAAAATTAAATTGTGGACTTAACTTCGTCTAATTTTAGATCTTAGTACTTTAGAAGGTCGATATTTTCGATATAAACTTGACCCTTTCTTTACGTAAGGGTTTTGGGAATAACTTTTTTCCCAGCATGAAAGAATATGAGTTTTTGGCATGATCTCTTCTTCTTTTTCCAGTTCAATATATGGAATAAAATTCTGCCTGCATTTTAAGGGGGGGAGTAAGGTTAATTCGTGCAAAAAAAGCACATTTTTGCAATTTTTTTGGACCACACAGTTAAAATCTATTTATTAAAACTAGTACTACATTAAAGTATAACATTTAAAAAATAAAAAGTAAAATTTTCATGAAGAAATATTAAAAAATACGGCAATGGCTGCAATTATTTGAAAGCGTCTCGGAAAAAAGTAGAATTGCGGAGGCCCTCAAAACTAGGGGATGGATCA
Organism: Listronotus oregonensis; assembly: GCA_019359885.1. NCBI lineage: Eukaryota > Metazoa > Arthropoda > Insecta > Coleoptera > Curculionidae > Listronotus > Listronotus oregonensis. Next base: position 9,587 of record JAHBCN010019290.1, read on the forward strand.
TCTAAAGTCAAAAAACCAAAGTTTTTTTGTTAGATAATCTCTTACCCTAGGTAACACTGGGAGGGTTTTTTGAAATTTCAATTTTTCACTTTTTGGGAACACTTTGAAGTAAAAAGCATGATTTTTGCGAATAAAATCGGTTAATTTCTTACTGTAAAATAAAAAATATTAAAACTCCCCAGCTTTACCTCGAAAATTATGTACATAACATAGTGTTCAAAATTGATATGAGAGGCACCGACTTTGAAAACGTGAAAAAAAAAAACTGTTTGTATTGGCGAAAAAAATGTTCATACTAGACTTAATACAAGCTTTCACGGGCAATAAAAAATGAGTCATCTTTATTCATCTATCTTAATAAGGACATTTTAAATTCCTCTTGCAAATCTGAAAAACCCCATGTGAACTCCATGTTATGCACGGACCGACCAATAAACGACGAGACATCCCGTGACCGTCAAAACATACGAAAACTTTTTAGCAATTAATTTCGTATAATTTGACTGCTGAATTACGTTGCCTGTATTTAAATGAGTCGTGGTTAAGTTTAAATCTGGGCACGATTGACGAAATTAAGTAATAGACAGCGTTCGCAGAATTCGTTTTGGCGAGCTTAAATCTGGGCGATATGGCGGATCTAGGAGTGTTTTAAGGACAGCTTCTTTTGGAAAATAACAGGAAATGTAACAGAGGTAAGTTCTGAAACATCCTGTATTATGGACCGTTAGAAAATCGAAGAAAACGAGGACCCATCACATTCATTATGTTCCTTTAAATAGTGATTATGTGGTGATCATTCATTGATAGGTTTTACAGGATGACTGCGGTTTATTGACTAGAAAATAAACCCAGAAAGTGCAAAAAATTGCGGTTTTGAAACAATTATATTCATTATGCCATCTAATCGATATAAAGTAAGGACATAAAGTCCGCTTCCCCCTTATATCTTCTGAAGTCCTGAAGATATTTAAACCAAATTTGGGATGTTAGCATAAATAACAAAATGATGACAACCTACATAAAAATAACAGCTCTAAGTGTCACAGCAACAACGTGACGTCATCAATGATTTTTTTTAAATATACAAGGTGGTCGTGTGACAGCTCTTTTTAAAGATTTTTACATGCTGAATACAGCCACAACTTTGTAGATTCTTGCGTCAAAATGCTTTTGTATTAGCATCAATTTTTATTTTCCCAGTATTGTTTCAATATTCCAATTTTCAATTATTTTTTCAAACCATCTTTTGCTGTAAAAATTACTCGCTTTATTTTTGATATTTTTGTCAAATTCTAAAATGTTTGCTTAGTGATAGTCAATTTAATAATAAACAATGCCCAAAAAAATCATTGAATCTATTGGCAAACCTACAATACACAACACAATTACAGAGATATGGCTTAATAGAAAAAAATTGACAAAAATGCAAGTTTATTTTAAAAAGTGTTAAAATTGTCCACCTTCGACTTCTTGGCATATGAACATTCTTTTTGTAAATTCTTCTCTGACGTTGCGTTGTGGAGCATTTCCAGGGTTATTTCTGCACATGCATCGATGATGCGTTGGCGTAGTTATCCAGGTTTCAAGGAAGCGTTTTAAAAAATTTAAATTTTACATATCCCGCCACAAAAAAAAATCTAAAAGGGTTAGGTCTGGTCACCTAGATGGCCATTCTGTCAAACCACGACGACCGATCCATCCATTTAGATTATTGGCATTAAGATATTTTCTTACAACCAGAAAATAATGCGGTGGTGCTCCATCTTGCTGAAAAATAATGTCTTGTCGGAATTTTTGTGGATTTTCTGCCACAATATTGTTTAGTAAATTATTTATAAATTGTAGAACCTATTACTAGATGATTAATGTATAATCAATATTTACCATTTAAAAGGGCATAGTGGGTATGAATGATCCCTTCCTTCTTTGACGGTCTATTTGGGTAGATAGGACCTTGTCTTAGGTGGATTTACATTGCGTTAATAAGAGCTAGCGAGACATTGATCATCCACACCATATTTTGGAGGAAAATCTGTCCTTGGGGTGACCAAAACCACAGCACGAAGGCAAACCAGGGAATGGATCCGAAACAAACACGAGGAAAACTGGGAAAACCTCAGTAGAATAAGGCATGTAAAAAGCTTTATAAGGGGCCCATCTAAAAGAACGAAGAAAGAACTACTCAGACAAAGTAGGAAAAGATTTCGCATAACAGTAGGGTTTCTAGCAGGGCACGATAACCTAAGAGGACATCTACACAAGATAGGCTCATACAATGGGGACCTAAGTTGCAGAATGTGCGATTAGGACTTGTCACGCTGTTGCTTTAGCCCAAGTGTTTTGGCCTAAAAACACTTTTCCAACTTTTTTTTGGCAGCCTTTAAAAAAAATTATTATTATTTTTTTTTCCAAAACTAGAACCAACACATTAACTAGTTAGATGGTCACTATCTCTGACCCGTCCCAAAAAACTTCTACCAAATTGATGGCCCCTCCAAACAAAACGACCAAACAAACTGTTTCGAAAATTAATGGCCCATCCGAAGAAAATGGCCCGTCCGAAGAACCCTACAAAATTCAATACTAATTAAAACCCAATAAAACGTAAGATAATTAAGCGACTTTAAAAATCCCAAGAAAATTCCCTCAAATCCCATACTGTATGTGTTTCATAAAAAAAAGTTAATATAAGGAAACTTTAAAATCTGGTTCTTGGTTCGAGACCTTTCAGTTAGCAAAAAAAAAAATAGTTACATATTAAGTAAGCAACGTTAAATTAATCATAAAATAATAAGCAATCCCAATAAATCAAGATAACATAAAATAAAATTGTTTCAGTAAACTAATTTACAAAAAAATTTATGCCCTATTTCATTGGCACCTAAAAAAAAAGAACATATTCCCTAGCTACCAAAAGTTAATTAACAATCACTTAACTAGTGTAAAATAAAAGGTAATATATCCATACGATTGTATTTAATCGTAGGTAAAAGCCCAAAACTTATTAAATAAGGTAAAAAAAATAACTAAATTTTGTTAAGTAGAACAAAAGCCTCTCCGGCTTACTAAATTGACAATTTAAAAAATAAATAGGTCTCGAACAGTTACCCAGATACTTATACTCTGAATAAAAGTCCCAAAAAAAAATTTATGACAAGAAAACTTAGTAATTAAAATTTATTACCAAAAGAAGGTAATTTAACCCCAGAAAATTAAATAATACTAACAGAAACAAAGAATCTATACAAAGCGCCATCTAACGGCGATTTATTAAAACTTTAACGCAAATTTTGGGTAGCCAATTAACGTAACTGTAAAAAACAACAAAAGAATAATTCAATAAAACTGCGATTTTTGCAATAAATTGGCCACAACAAACCCCTTAAATTGGTGTAATTAGGGTAATTAATAATTAATTCTTACTGAAATTCACTTGCCCAACTGACCCTAATATATAAAGAAAATTATGGAAATCCCCCGAACCACCAGCGTCGTAAGAAAACCCCAATAAATCTACAAAAATCCGTTTTATACGGAAAATACTCAGTTAAAAATAAGTCTAGAAGAACTTACCCAAGGTGTAAGGGGTATTTTCAACTAACACGTGATCCCTGCGGCGTCGAACTACAAGTCCTGCAGTGCAGATTTCTTTTCCCAAAATGGCAAAAAGCCAACGCAAAACTACCAAAATTCACACAAAACTAAAGCTAACTTAAATCGGGAAAGATTTTTGGGAAATTTCAGCACAAATCCTACAAAGATGGCTTGAATACCCGTAGCTGCAAATTTTCCCAGTTCTCGGCAGGAAATTGACGTGGGGAAAATGCCAATGGTAAAACATGACCGATGGTCCTTTGTCCTTCTCAAAAAGTACCAGTGGGCGCACGCACATCGCTGCTAATTCTAAGAATTTTCTCGCCCCCAAATTGGCAACATCGTTACAACATTTTGGTTGCCTACCCCGCTGCCCAAATAACATTCCCTCGAACTGTCATCTGCCTTGTTCAAAAATATATTCAAACAAAATTATACAACAATCCAGAATAATAACAAATGTTTACAATTTTAATGCAAAAGGGGTAAAATACAAAGAACCTGTACAACAGACTCTGGAGGCAAAGGAAACTGCTCTGGCCCTTGTGACCCCTACGACAACTGTTGGGAATGGAAAAATAAAGTAAACAAACTAAGGTAAATTCGGAAGGTAATGTAAACAACCCTAACTACATAGCCAATAAAAGCAAAACTGCTAAGAAAATGTTAATTATAGACAAACCTACAAGCTGTCGAGGATTGTAGATAGGGGGAAAAACCAAACCGAATACCTAGAGAAACAAAATTTGGTTACGAACCCCTGACATAGTTTATCCAAAATACCAACGTTTTAAAGGTAAGTCCCTACTTAAATTAGAAAATATTGATTGGTACAAAGTGAATCTAACCTACTTAATAAGTTTTTTTTTTCCCATTTATTAAAATTAAATTTTAATTTTTTAATTTCCTGGGTTTTTCGGTCATTTTTTTTAAAAAATTAATTTAAAAAAAAATTAAAACATTTCTTTGACGTTTCTTTTTTCCAATTAAACCTCATCAGAATCTAGAACAATAAGATGTTCTTAATGTCTTTATATATACAATTGGAAACAAAAAAAAATAACAAAAAAATTAATTAAAGGAAAAAATTGAAGTTACATACCTTTTGCCTTTCATAAACTTACACTATCCAATAAGATTTAAGAAATTCAAAATAAAGATAAAAACCAAACACTTAAAAACTAAACGATGAAACTATTACGTTTAAAAATCTTGAATGTTAGTGATGAAAAATAAATTATTTTATAAATGTTGGGTCTCCCCCTTTTTTGTAAAAAATTTTTTTGGGTTTTCCCCCCCCCTAATGGGGGAAAAAAAATTTTTTGCATTTATTATCCTGTAATTAGGTCGTTATAGACGATACTTAGATTACCAGTGTCAGCCCTAAAATTTACGGTATTTTTTTTTTTTTGATATGAATCTTTTTTTTTTAGGTTTTTTTTTTTATAGTTCGTTTCGTAATCTAAATTTAAATTTTTTTTTGAAATTAAAATTAAAAAAGTTTTCTATTGCATGATTAGCGAGAGCTGAAAAATTTTTTTCTTTAATATTTCTTATGCTTGTTTTGTGTTCATTTATTCTATTTTTAAATATTGCTTTTTTTGTCCAATGGGGGTTTTTTTTTGGACAATCAAAAATCTATTTTAAAAAGGGGGTTTTTTGTTTGATCTAATTTTGGGTTTTTTCTGGTTTTAATTTTGTGAAGAAACAAAACAAGCAAAAAAAAATAAAAAAAAAATTCAACAGCTCTCCTAATCATGCAATAGAAGAACTACATAATTTTATTTCCCCAAAAAAGTTAAAAAATTTTAGATTACGAAACAAACTATAAAAAAAGAAACCTAAAAGAAATGATTCATATCAAAAAAACAAAAAATATTTTAAATTTTAGGCCCCAAACACTGGAAACCCCAAGTATCGTTTATAACGACCAATTTTTGGATAATAAATGCAAATTTTTTCCACCTATTAGGGGGAAAACCCAAAAATTTGTACAATTGGGGTAGACCCAACAAAAAATTTACCTTTTTTTATCACTAACATTCAAGATGTAAAAAGGGTTTTTTTTGTTTAGTTTTTTTAAAAATTTGGTTTTATCTTTATTTTGAATTTCTTAAAACTTTTGGATAGTGTAAGTTTATGAAAGGCAAAAGGTATGTAACTTTATATTTTTTTTCCCTTTTAAATTTAATTTTTTTTTTTGTTTTTTTTTTCCCAAATTTTTTTATATAAAGACATTAAGAACATCTTATTTTTCAAAAATTCCCGATGATGGTTTTTAAATTTGGGGAAAAAAAACCCAAACGTCAAAGAAATGTTTTAATTTTTTTTTAAATTAATTTTTTTAAAAAAAAAGACCGAAAAACCCCCCAGAATTAAAAAAATTTTTTAAACAAAAGCTTGGGGTTTGTTAATAGTGAAAGATGTACCTCAAAATTAATGTTGTAACGAACAAAATTAAGGCCAGTTATCGACTCGAGGTATCTTATGTTAATTTTTTAGGGACACAAAAATACGAGGGGGGAAAAAAACGTAAAGCATAAGGGGGGGTACCAAAGGGGAAAAACAGAAGTAACCCAGCAATTACAATCAAATTTGGAGCCTTTTGCCCCAAAAAAAAAATGCAAAAATAAATGAAAACCGAACTGCATTAAGGTAAACAGACTAAATTATTAAAAACAAACCTAGGAATAAAAAAAAAAAACCAAAAAACAAAGGGGAAAAAAATACCTATCCTGTGTGAATGTGAAGCGTTGGGGAAAAACCCAAAAAACAGGCATTATTTTGGGGAACCCCAAGAAAAGGCCCCAAAAGGGGAAAAAATTAACCAACCAGTCTCGGGGGGTTTTTTAGACTTGTAGAAGGAACAAGACTAATAGGATAATTGGTATAAAAAATAATGGGGGGAAAAAAAGGGACAAAAAAAAACCCAAAAGGCTACTCTGCCTCCGGGAGTGAATCAAAAAAGGCTCCCAGGGAAGAAGAAGAAAGGGA
>JAHBCN010019291.1:0-16138 GCA_019359885.1 Listronotus oregonensis
AACCTCTTACCCAAAAAAGATGAAATTATTTCTAACGATCAATAAAAAAAACCAAAAATTTTTTTTGCTATTTATTTTTTTATTATTTAATTTTTTTTTTTTTTAAGAATTCAAAAAAAAAAAAAAAAAAGAAAAATACATATTTCACAAAGTTACACGCTTTAAAAAAGTAGGTTCCATCTCTTCCCCATAAAAAAAAATTAAAGAATGGTAGATTATTTATCAGTACAAATGTCATTATAGCAGCAACCAGGAAAATAAATGGGGTTTTTTTAAAAAAAAGGTATTTTTTTTTTCGTTACTTTTAACTTTTCCAATTTTTAAAAAAATAGTAAAAAAAAAAAAATTTAATTTTTTTTGTTGGTTCCTACCAAAAAAGGGGAACATAAAAAAAAAATTCATGCTAACTAACTAAAAAATTTTTTAGTTCTAGCTTCATTTTGCCGAACAACAATTTAAAACTATAACTTTTAAAATAATTTGAATTTCGAAAAATCCTGTTAAGGAAGGAATATTTAAACTATAGAAATATGAAAAAAAAATCAAAAATCATTGCACGATAAATATTTAATTTTAAAAGTTAGTAACCGGTAAGGAAAATGTTACTTTTAGTGTCAGTCGTTAAAAAAATCAATTTAAAGCTTTACACTGCAAAATTTTTAAATTCCTTATAAATAAAGTAGTATTTTTTTTACTTACATACAGTCGTCAATCCGAGGTCCATACATCACGGCACTGTCATCCTGGGTCCCCAACCCCAAATACCTCCTAAAAAAAGAAAAGGCCTGGGGGCCCCCAAAAAAATTACGCGTGACGTCATCACATCTAGGCCGGATGATTTTTCCATATAAAATGTATGAAATGTCGCTGAGCGTGTTATTGACAATCTCATCGCGAGGATTGTGCTTGCTTTAAAAAAATTGTACTAGATCTATTACAATTAGACACTGACTATTACGTTTTTTACTACAATAGCTAAAATCCGAATAATCTATTACTTTTTAAAAAAAAATCTTGTTTAATCAATAAACCCCAAAACAGCACTCAAACCCAAACCCCAAAAAATTGAAAAAAATGTAATCTGGTAAATCTAGAAAAATTTTTTGGGAGAATTTTTTAGTACATTTGCTTTATGTCGAAAGCACAACGCTGGGTACTTACTAACCTAACTTTTTTTTTAACGGGGGGTTTTAAATTTTTTGCTTTTGTCTTATCTCTTTTTTTTTTAAAAGATTAAATCAGTTTTCTGTTTACCTATTTGGGGTTTTAAAAAAGTTCGGTATTTTTTGTGAATATGCCGAAAAAAGTGCTGTGCTCCGGGTTGCCGTGGTAATTACACTAAGGGCCAAAAGGGGTTCATGTGTTTGGTTTTCCCAACGACAGCGAGAAAAAAAAAAAATGGTTGCAATCAATTCCGCGAGACGATTTAGTCCCAAATAAAAACAAAAAAAGGTGTGAATTACATTTTACTACAGGTAAAAATTTTTTGGATTATTTCAGGCAGGATCCAAAAACGGGTAATATTATCACAGTAAATTTAAAAAGCCTCGATTGAGAGATAATTCTGTTCCTACTTTTTCCCAAATTTTTGCCCTTCCTATTTTTAAAAAAAACAACAACTCGGAAAAGTAAGGAAAAAAAAGGTTTGGGGCTTGATGGTTACATTTTTTTAAAAACATTAGAACAAAGTAAAAAAGAATTTAACGTTTTAAAAAAAGATGCTACATGTTTTAATGATTTCGAGGGTTTTTTTAGGGCTGTTTAAACATTATAGTGTTAAGGATGGGTGGTTTTCAGTAGTAAATTCAGATAATGTAACATTTTTAAAAATTTTTTTTTTTCTCCTGGTCCTATAATAACTTGGGCAATTGTAATTCATATGAACTTAAACTTAGAGACATATTTATATGGCCAGTCTGTGTGTTTTTAATAACTAATTTAAAGTCTCCTTTTAAAATTGACAAATTTTGGGTGATTTAGGAAATGTTATTGATGCAATTGATAATACAATGATGTCAGTTCCCTTAGGTCCTAGTGAGAACTCTACCGAGCCTTCGGGGTAGCATACCCAGTTCGTACCAGATCATGAGTCTAATTCATACCAAACCAAGCCCCAATCTAAAAAAAAATCCAAATTTTTTTTTATAAATATTCTTTCAAATTTAAATGGGTCTGATGAACAAACTCAAAATCTAAAATTTGTGTCAGAACATTAAAAAGGGTTTTTATGTTTACCAAAGGAAAGATAAAAGATATTCACCTAGTACCATGGTTTTATGTTCAATTTTGTTTACTATAAGCCCCCCCTGCTTATAAATATTTACGTAGCCATGCCCCGATTATCTTACCTCATCCCGACACAGTAAAAAATTTTTTAATACATTTTTAACAGATCCCCATATTGATGAAAGAAAGTTTTTTTTAACCTATGCTCGCAACTTTTTTTATTATTTAACAGATAAAGAAAAAAAGTTATATTATTTTTTATGAAATTCATATTGAACCCTATTTGGATTATAAAGCAGGAAAAACTGTAGGTACAGCAGAAAAAAAATAATAGTGTAGCATCATCCGCAGTAGCATTCATGATAACTAGTCCTTGCTCAAGTCTTAAAGAAGTTTATTCATATATGTCCCCCTGTCCCGTAAACTCGGAAATGTTATATCAGTTTATTAAAAAAATAATAGAAAATTTAGAAAAAAAATTTGGGTACCTAGTATTTTGTACAATTAGTGACAATAATGCAATAAATAGTAAAGCAATGAGTAAGTTTTCAGACTTAAATGAACTTAACATAGTTTTTCCACATCCTATAGACCCAGAAAGACCACTATTTTTTTCCTTTTTTTCACGGTACATTTATTTTTAAAAGTATTTTTAATAACTGGCTTAATTCGAAACCCCTCCCCAAATCTTTCATATCCTGATTTTTTGACAGGTAAAAAAAAATGTGCCGCCTTTTCCTGTCAAGAAACTGCATGAATTGGAAAGAGACAAATTACTAAAGCATGGCTATTCACTTTGATGAATTTGAAGACACTTTTTTTGGTATTTACAATAAAAAGTCGTTTTTTTCTCAATTGCTCTTAAAAAATCTTTGTAAACATGAACTTTTTTTAACCCCCTTTTTTTGAAATGCAAAGAGCATATAAAATTTTTTAATACAAAAATTTTTTTTAAAAAGCATTTCTAACACATTTCTTAAAAAAATTTTGCTCTAAAAATAATCATAATCAACTGAGTAAAACTAGGAAAAGAAAACTACAAACCTTTTATTAAATAGTCTCGTAGCCCTCTTTCTTATTTTAAAAGAGCACCTAGATAAAAGTATGATTAAACTCCAACTATGACAGTAAACCCCCCAAATTTGACAGTAAACCCCAATTATGACAGTAAACCCCCCCAAATTTGACAGTAAACCTCAATTATGACAGTAAACCCCATTCGTGACATATAATGACGCTAAAATCTGCGATATTACGTGTATAGGAATATCCCCGGGTTTTTTTTTTGGGAAAAATTTGTTTTTTTCCCAAAAAAAAATCGAATGGGGTGCGGCTAAGGGTTCAGTTCACGTTCTGGCAGCCCCGTTTAAACAGGAAACCCTTAATAACATTATAAAAATTTACATAATATAACAGACTTGAACATAAAATTCCTATTCCTGCTAAATTTTTTTTGGCCTAGATGTGATGACGTCACGCGCAAAGCCCCGGGGGGCCTTTTCTTGTATAGGAGGTATTGCCAGAGCACGTTCCTGTCTACGACTAATTCGGCCTTGTTTACTTTTAGCCGTAGTTTTAAAATAATCTTACTGCGCGTATACAGAAAACCCAAGGAAGTTTAAAGGTGTATGGAAGCCCAATACTGTAAAACAAAATTGTCCAGGCGTGCAGGGCAGCGGGAATCGGGGGATTTGCCCCGCGGAGTTTGCGCAATGAATAGTAGGTCAGAGCCGGACTTCCATAATTCTTTGTTACTATCTATATAGTAATACGGCTCTCATAAAAGTATAATGTGTTTCCTAACTACACACTGATTTATCAGTGTGTAAGTAGGCAACACATTAAATTATTTCGTGGAATTTCGTTATTGCGCAAAATCGGCGGGGCCAACTCTGACTCATACTGGGCTGGACATTTTTTGATCGAATGGGCCATAGTATTGGGGTTCCATACACCTTTAAACTTCCTTGAGAAAACCGCATTGAAAGGACTCTTAACTAAAACGCTCTATCTCCGTCAGTTTTTTTTGGATTCACTTAAAATTTTCAGACCATATAAATACAAATTTTTAAAAATCGAAAAAAATATAAAAAATTTTTTTTTATTTACCCCTTACCCGGACCCTGAAGAGGACTAGAAGAGAGAGAGCAATGCACGATTTTTGTCGATTTTTTTTTAATATTTAAAATTTAATTTCAGATAATGAAAATTTATTCTACGATATATGTAAAAATAATTTTTTTTTTTAAATTTTTAAATTTTAAATAATGCAAAAATTGCTTTTAAAAATTGTAATAACAATACTGTTTCTTCTTTTTTTTTGCACGTTAATGGGACATTATCTTTGGAATACATTTTTTTTTAAATATTCACCATTCGAAAAATTTTTTATTCAAAATTTGTTATTTTGAAAAATTTTTGTCATTAATTCTTTTTTATGTTTTTTTTTTTAATTTAAAGCTGCAAATTACTATCGGGGCTGATAAAAGTTTTTTGCCCTTTACTTTTATACCCTTTAAATTTAATGCTAACAACTTCACTATGAGGTACTGTAAGTTGGCGATAATTTCCAGTATGCAGAGTTCATAAAATATATTCCAGGCTGAAACCCTGGCTTGGTTAACAGTTTTCTCTTATCTGTTTAAGCTAGGTACCTGTGATATTACAATTTAATGAGTGAAAAAATCGGTTAGTAATATGTAATATGTAACAATGTAATTATTAAAAATAAATGTGAGCGAATATATAATAATATTTTGTATCATTTTTGTGTATTTCTAATTGAATATATTCCTATTCTGTCTAATTAAAACCACCTTTAATAATTTTTACCCGAAAAAATTCAAGGAAAAAGGTATTATAGTGCAAGCGGCGACCGTCGTAAAAGGGGGGGTGAACCAAAATAAGTACAAAAATAGACTTTATTACTTTTTGGATATAAGGCAAGTAATAAATCAATGGTCTGGCGATCTGTAAATTGGCTCTTTTTTTATAATTTTTTGTAAAATTGATGTATAAGACATAAGTACAGGGTTATTCATTTTAAAGTAAACAGGGCTTTATTTTTGAACTACCCTGTACTACGAATACAGCCATTTCGTGTTTTTTTTTCCGTAAAATTCAATTATCTAATCAGAAAAACATTTGAAACAAAAACAAAAGAGTTACAGCACGAGTAACGTATTTTTTAAATGGAATACCCTGTATATTTCTATATCAATAGATAGAGATTTTTACAAGGAATTCGGTGATATAGGAGTTGCTGGGTTTATTTCCTGCGGTTCTGCTGCAATTGTCTAAACACTGCATGATACTATAAGGATAGTTTCACCCGAAAAAACCTGGTCGCCGCAGGTCACAGGTGTTTATTTGTCAAAGTCAAGAATTTTAAAAATACGTTTATTACTTTTTGGAGTAGTTTTATAATGAGGTTTTCATCAGAAGAACGGCTTCAAATTATAACTCTTTATTATAAATGTGGAGAAAACGCCAGGGAAACACAACAAAGATATGTTGCTAATTTCCACCGAAATATATCAGTAAAAACGATTTTAAAACTGAAAGTCTTATTCGATGAAATAAAATCGTTACATATTAGAAAAAAGACTACAATGCGAAAAAGAAACCGGGATTGAGCTATTCCAAATTATTTTACTTTGTTCCCATGAAGTCACAATAGAGCGATCGGTCGCGGTGGAAGGGTGTTATACCCACTCACTTTAAACCTACCTACCATGAAGTCAATCACTGACGCAGTTAGAGACTTGATGTATGTCCCTGCAAGAAGAAGAGTAACCTATGCGACGGTTCAGAGAACACTGAAATATATCTTCCATATCACGTTCTTCCAGTGCAGCATTTAACACGTAAACAAAGGAACTTGGCTTTCAATTTGTTTCCCAAATCTTAATCCATGAACAAGATAACGATCCTACCCTGTTTCAAATGATTCTTTGGACGGATGAAGCTACGTTCACTACATCGGGAATGTTTAACCGACGCAATACGCACAGCTGGGCAAGACAAAATCCCAGGAAATTTCAAGAGATTAAATACCAAGGGAGATCCTCTCTTCATGTCTGGTGTGGTTTGCTTTACAATAGAATTGTCGGGCCAATATTCTATATTCTTAACTGGAGAAAGATATCTCAATCTTCTTGAAAATGATATTGAGGACATTTTAGAAGAATTGCCACTCGAAACGTATCTCACGATAATTTGGCAACAAGACGGAGCGCCGCCACATGCTTTTCGTCAAGTTGTGCAGTATCTCAATCACCGATACAATCAGTGGATTGGGCTTTATGGTACTATTAGATGGCCACCTAATAGTCCAGATATTACAATTTTGGACACTTTTCTACGGGGTCACTTGAAGAATGTCGTTTACCAAAATGGGTACACAAAAACGGAAGAAATGAGAAAAAAATTGTAAATGAAATTAATCGTCTTAACCAAGAACCTCAAATATTATCGGCGAGCTTAGAAAAGGCTAGGGAGGGATTATAGATCATGTTTCGAAAGTAACGGGGGTCCTATAGAACATTTAAATTATTAGTAATATTATTATTTTTTGTTATTACCACTTACCACTTATTACCACCATATTTTACCTCGTATTGTATTTTAATTTTTTCCGTTTATTGTAATTTTGCTGCTTGGTTTAGAAATAGATATATCATTTTTAACATATAATATAATTTGAAGCCGTTCTTCTGATGAAAACCTCATTATAAAACTACTCCAAAAAGTAATAAACGTATTTTTAAAATTCTTGACTTTGACAAATAAGCACCTGTGACCTGTGGCAGCCAGGTTTTTTCAAAAAGCAAAAAATCGATAAAATGTGTAATTTCAGATAATAACGATTTTCTTTTTACTTTAAAGCGTCAATATCTCAAAACTATAAAAGATACACGAAACCTTATATGAAATAAACTTTGAGAGAAATAGCTGAAATTATTTTCAAGTTTCTGAAATGGCCGCTAGGGGGCGTAAATGCAACCTTGAATCTAAAAAAGTGATGTTTCTGTGAATTTTGCTATATTAACCTAACAAAAAAATACCTGGTTTTTAAAGTCGAGGATAATTTGAACCTTTTTTGTTAGACAATTTTTGCTGTATCTCTAAAAATAAAGTGTTGGGGGGTATTTAAAGGTTTCCGCATCTTCGAAACGGCTAAGCCGATTTTAACAAACTTGGGCTGGTTAAAAAGAGCTTTTCTAGGGCTATAAACGTTATATTTGAAGTTTTGTTAGTTTTACATGTCGCCGCTAGAGATATTTTTTTGATATGGTATTTTTTCATGAAAAAGTAGCTAAATAATGCCTCAACAAGCTCGCGAAAACCGCATCTCGATATCTTGTTCCTTACCTAAAATTTAGGCCAAAAAAATTTATACGTCAATATCTTAAAAACCATAAAAGCTACATGAAATTTCATAAAACATAAATTGTGTATTTTTACAAAACCTCTAATTTAGGTAAAATATTTTTTTATCTAAATGCAGTACTTTACGAGTTATAATAAAAAAATCTTGAAAATTCGATTTTTTTATTATAACTCGTAAAGTATTGCATTTAGACGAAAAGCTTTTATAGCCTAAATTAAGGGTTTTGTATAAGTACATAATTTATGTTATATAATATTTCTTGTAGCTTTTATAGTTTTTGAGATATTGACGTATAAAATTTTCTTTGGCTTAAATTTTAGGTAAGGAACAAGATATCGAGATACGGTTTTCGCGAGCTTGTTTAGGCATTATTTAGCTACTTTTTCATGAAAAAAATCATACCAATGCATTTAATTTTTTTGTCGGAATATCGAAAAAAGCCCTCTAGCAGAGACATGTGAAACTAACAAAACTTCAAATAAATAACATTTATAGCCCAAGAAGAGCTCTTGTCAATTAGCCTAAGCTTGTTAAAATCGGCTCAGCCGTTTTGAAGATACAGGGTGTGTTTTACGGAAAGCTTTGAATACCCCCACCACTTTATTTTTAGAGATACAGCAAACATTGTCAAACAAAAAAAGGTTCAGATTATCCTTGACTTCAAAGATCGGGTATTTTTTTGTTACGTTAATATAGCAAAATTCACAGAAACATTACTTTTTAGATTTAAGATTGCAGTTACGCCCCCTAGCGGCCATTTCAGAAACTTGAAAATAATTTCCAGCTATTTCTCTTGACCACTTTTACTAAAAATATTTCTTCCCCAACGCTGCGCGATAAACATTTTCTGAGATACAGCCGGCGTCCTTTCTTATTTGGACACCCGATACATTAAAAAAATGCTTCAATAATTGTCGTATAAATTTTTCGCTTCGTGAAGCGAGATCGCCATAAAAGTTTAAAAAAGTTTAATGCTTTGTTTATAAGAATTCTATAACTTTAACAATATAACTCTGATTTTTAATTTTTTTGCCAGAGTTAAAAAATTATTACAAAACAAAGGATTAAATTTTTCAAAAACTTTTATGGCGTTATCTTGTTAAGTATGTATATAAGAAGCAAAACATTTATACGACAATTATTTAAGCATTTTTTCAATGTACAATAAGGACGAAAGTCCTTTTGTCAATTAACAATTGTCCAACTTGTTGAAAAACTAACTTTAAGTTTAATTTTCAACGAAAATAAATTCTTTGAAGTTTTCCAAATACCTCATAACTTTTTAATATTTTTAAAATAATATTTAATACCCTAAAAAAATATATTTTATGTGAGCGCGCAACTAAAAATGTCGCCTGAGGCCCGATTCTGTAAGCAACTTTTTTGACATTCCTTTTCTTTATCTCTTTCAAGACAGTGACAAACTTATGAGTTACCTTTAAGGGCAACAAGGACATGTAATCCCTATTTTGACATTCTCTTTCCTTATATTTTTACAGAATCCCAGCCCTGGAGGCCAATTTTAAGCGTTAAATTAATAATGGAGATAGAACTCCAAGAGTTTGACTTTTTTATTGAAAATTTTGAACCTACTCTTTCCAACCAATTATTTACAATCATCTCCATGGCAACGACAAAAATTTCCGGAAATATTCATCCACTAGCACTTCCGGTGAAATTACACTGGAAATTTCCCTGTCACATTTGAAACGTCAAAATATTCAAAATAATGACGCGGGAATTACAGTGCCTTATTTATGTAGAATTATTACCATTTTTTTGCTTAAAAAAGCATATTAATGTGAATATTTTTTGCTTATAAAAATAAAAATTTATGCAAATTTGATTTGTCAAATGTTTAAAAAATTATTTATTACATTAATACTAAATAAGAAATTTAATAACAAATGTTTGTAACTAAATTTAAGTGATGTTCAAATTCTAACAAAAAGTTTCCTCGTTTTAATGGAGAATAAATAGGACTTAAAACTGAAATTTGCTCGGAATATTGTAAATGTCTATGTTTAGTAAAATATATAAAATATTTAGACACAAGTTTATTTAATTTGAATTTAGATATTTTATTAAATTTACTTGAAGATTTTACTAGATATTCTTGGATTCTTGTAAACAGTTTTTCATCCGTGGTTTCTTCGTAGTTAAGATCTTCAATGCATTTTGATAAATAGGGAAGCTGACGATGGTATTTTTTAATGTCTGAATATTCTTTGCACAAACTACACAATCCGTATTTTGTTAAGTCTAAAGCCATTTGTATACTATACACTAGGTATACTTTTTCTGTTGTCGATTCAGTTTTTTAATAATTAGATAGTACCTAATAATCTATTTTTTACGTAGTTGACATTTTATAAGTCTAGCGGCCATTACTACGTTCTTTTTACATTTCATGGCCGCCTAGACGTTTTTAACGCATCAGCGAAACAACACATAGATAGGGCTTACTTCAGACTAATAATCAAAAGTAACTGATGTTCCACTAATATTAGTAGATTAAAGTTAATAAAAGATGGAAATATAAGATGCCTTTAAATTATTTATAAAGATTCTATGCAACTAAAGTTAGAAATTTGCATTTTATTTTACTAAGAAAAAAGCTTCATTTTGTTAAGCATAAAATCTTGAAGTAGGATAAGTATCGTACCTAATAAAAATTGTGGTACATAATTATAACTAAATTAAGTAAATAATGATGTTCTCATTACTAATATTTCCACTATTGTAGATTAAAGTTGATTAAAGATGGAAATATAAGATGTCTTTAAGTTATTTATAAAGGTTATATGTAACTAAAGTTAGGAATTTGCATTTTAATTTACTAAGAAAAAGCTTCATTTTGTTAAGCATAAAATCTTGAAGTAGAATTTATATTTTTATTCGAAATTTATACTGGGTTCAAAATTTTCTTACCGAATATCCCACGAGCTTAAATTACTTACCGGAAATTTTTCTTCGGTCACGAATATTTTAAGAAAATTATCCCTCGTCGTGACCTCAAAAAAATTTCCGGTAATAATTTATGCACTAGGGATATTATAAGTGAAAATTTCCTCCTCTTCAAGGATCTTTTTACAATTTTCCCTATCTCTTATGGGTTTTAAGTTATCATCAGAAATCGAGATGATTTTTTTTATTTCGTTTTTTGTTAATAGCAATAGCAATTTTTTATGGCAGAAAAAATCTTAAATCGCCTTTCTCAGATCTCAGATTTACATTCCGCGTCGAATGAGCTGATATTTTTTGAAGCTTTCTAATTATTTTTCGCAGAAAACACACTTCTCGACTAGACTGTAAGTAGCGCTGCACAATACCGGTAATTCCGCAAATTGAGGGCACTATACCAGGTGTTTCTCAAAGGTGGTTCCCCCCTATAACTTTTTTATTTTTTAAGATGAAAAAATGAAATTTGGCTTGTCAATATATGGCCTAAAAATGCATTGAATGACGTGTTCAATTGTTTCTGATGATTTCCGGTTTCACCGGAAATGACCTCAATTTTTGAATTTTAAATGGAACACCCTGTATTTTTTCACCTATTCGATAGAAAATGATATCCTAAATACAATGAGACAATTATAGGAAAATGTCAATTTTTGACATTTTCCTTTAAAAATATTTTATTTTTTGAAATCCAATCTAGAGTGCAATAACGTTGTTACAACAACCAATTTTGAGTCCAGAAGGCGTGGGAAATAGCTTTAATTATCTTTCATATTTTATGACTTTTCCAGAAAGGTAAAAATATTTTAAAGTTTTATTTTTGGACATAACTAATTAAATGTAACGATGATGGCATCTTTGGCATATTCGAAAAGAGCTTTTTTTTAAATAATTTGATACCCCACACTTAATATTTGGAGCTAAATCAACACTAAAAGAGCTAAAATATAGGCATAGTAGTTGTTGCTTATAAAAATAAAATTTATTTTATTATTGTTATTATTAATTATTATATTTAAAGGTATTTAAATCAAAATGCCTTACTAATAAACACAGCAATAACTTTAAATAACTAACTCGCATTTAATTATTAAATATATGTATAGTCGGAATTATACTCATTTGTAGTTACGTTATCCAGGTGAGAAAAAACGTATGTCGTAAATTAATAATTAGACATTTTTGTCAATCAATATTAGGTTAGAAAATTTACTGTCGCGTTCAGAAATTCATAGTCTGTTATGTTTTTTTGTATACGTTCAGAAATTAACAAATGATGATTTAGGGCTGGTTGTACCAACAATTTTAAGGAGCCCTTAGCACAAGGTATTCCTTAAAATGGCCAAACAAGCAATCTGATTGGCTACATTGGAGATTTAAGGAACAAATAACGCTAAGGGTTCTTTCACACGGGGAGCTTCACGTCTCTCGCTCCTATACAGGAGCTCTTTTCGCCCCTACCTGCCTGACGCGACTCCCGGCTCGAGATGCAGGAGACGTGAGGGCTCTCGTCTCCCGATACGTGGCGGCTCCCGCTCTCCGTTTGAAAGCTCCATTGGACTCGTTGCATTTTGGTGCTAAGAGCCTCCCCCTCAGGAGTGAGAGACGTGAAGCTCCCCGTGTGAAAGGAGCCTAATGGTTCCTTAAAATTGTTGGTGCAACCGGCCATTAGCAGTATATTATCATTTTTACATTCGTCTATACACTTTCAATCTCAAAAAATAAAAATAATCTTGTAGTATTTATTTATTAACAAACTTAGTAACAATTAACAATTAATATGATTAATCATGAATAATAAACAAACGCAGCAGATAATTTTAAATTATTGGCTTTTTTCAACTAGAAGAGGAACAAGTTTGAAGCGCAATCGCACTTCAAATTGAGAATGTAATACAACGAGCAGTAGATGTACCAAAACTGAGCTTACAAAAATTGTGAATAATAGGAAGAATGGTATAAAATTATTTTAACCTCAGTGAAAATTTCAAATACTCATAATTTAATTTACTTGTTTATGAAAAAAATACTGCCTGGATGAATATGTTAACACATCAAAATGTAAATATAAATCCAAAAAATAAAAATACAAACTCAAAAAAACAAACATATTGCATTGCCAAGTTAATGTAATTGTAACGATAGGATTAAATACTTAAATGACGATCATGAAATAAAATTTGCAAGCACACAAAAGCTCAATCAGTCTCGTCAGTATTGTCAGAGTCCGAACTAAAGTCAGAGATATTGTCTTCGTCGTCGTCGTCTGCGTTAGTCGTAATTACAAGTGGCGGAATATCAGAGGCATCACACACTCGTATTGCCTCCCAAGCCGCTTGAATTACCTTTTCTGCATGAATTACATATTTTTGCCATTGATCTATAGAAATTTCGTTTATAACCCTTTCCCATGTAGCCAGAACTTCTGAAGGTGACCCCTTAAGATTGGAAATATATTGATCGTATTTTCGTTTACATTCCGACCATACCATTTCAATTGCATTAAACTGGCAATGGTATGGTGGCAGTCGCAAAATTTTGTGTCCTAAAGGTTTAACATATTCATCAAGGTAGTATTTTTTTCATTAGGGGAGTTTTTGCGCGCAATATTCCATATTTGATCTTTCATGGCCTTTTCTGGAAAGTTAATGTTCTCTTTATTCAACCATTTGATCAGTCTCTGCTTTGTCCAAGATTTTCTCGGGATTTCTTCTAATAAACCAGAATGGTAACTTGCATTGTCCATGATTATTAATGACTTTGGTGGAAGATTCGGAACCAGCTGAGTTTTAAACCAGTTTTCGAAGTTTTTCCTGTTCATATTGTCATGATAATCCCCCGTCTTTAATCCACTTTTAAATATTAGATCCGCGCCCTTGATGAAGCCATCTTTGGTTCCGGCGTGGAGCACAATATAACGTTGACCTTAAAAAATATAAGTTAACTTAATTTTTCTTAAACATCAGAAATAGGTAATGTTCCATGCACATAGTACTTACAGTCAAATTCCCTCATAAAGCCCAACCTTTAAATTTTTTTAACAAAAAAAAATAAAAAATTATTTGGATTGTTTGGGAGAAATGGGAGGTACGCCACGTGAGAATGTCTCCCAGAAATTCACTGCGAAGTAATATTATGAGCTTCAAAATCTGTAATAATCCTTAAATACGTCAAATTAATATTTTGCATTCCTATGCTATATATTGCTGCACTGAAATTATTCCTAACCATCCGCCAGAGTCCCATCGCCTGACGATTCCTAGCCGTTTGCGTTTTTACTTGCAAACGCGTTTTTTTTAACCAAAACAAGTCTAACCTAACTAAACCTAATCAACCTAGCCTAACCTAATTCACCTAATTTAACTAACACGAGTATTAAGCCCTGCAAACGTAAACTGCTAGGACTCGTCAGGCGGTAGGACTCGGGAGGATGGTTGAAAATAAAACTTTTTCATATATTTCTTACATTGCTTCGCTGCGATTTTTTGAGAGATCCAGGAGTCTTTGAAGGGCCATCATAGGACTCGGGAGGATGGTTGAAAATAAAACTTTTTCATATATTTCTTACATTGCTTCGCTGCGATTTTTTGAGAGATCCAGGAGTCTTTGAAGGGCCATCATAGCTCCCAAACTATCCTATTGGACCTACTTTTTAATTTTTTTGTACTTTGATAAGCTGATAAAAATATGTAACAGACGAAATTATGAAGATTTACAAGGCACCAGTTTTTACTTAAAAAAATAAAAAAAAAATATTTTTACCTTCACTGTTTTTTCTTGAATCCGAGTGCTTGGTATCATCTTGCCAGCTACTACGAAATGATCCCTTGCTAAAGATCCACGTCTCGTCAATGAAAACTTCAGTAAAACCTTCCGAACCTAAATTTTTATTTTTGATATACTCCCTTAAAAATGTATTCTTTTATGAACA
The DNA here is from genome assembly GCA_019359885.1 of Listronotus oregonensis. NCBI lineage: Eukaryota > Metazoa > Arthropoda > Insecta > Coleoptera > Curculionidae > Listronotus > Listronotus oregonensis. The sequence goes on from JAHBCN010019291.1 coordinate 14,511, forward strand.
ATATCTGGCAAGTCCATTAAATAATTTCTATTATTAGATTTTTTCCACCGGAAGCCTATACTTTTGATCCATCTTCTTAAGGAGTCGATGGAAAATTCAAAATATTCAAATTCTTCCCTAAACTTTTGTTTTATTGTTGCCAACGTAACATATTCTTTTCTGGCGTACATAGCATAAATTGTGTCCCGAATTAAATTTTTCAAATATGTTGTAATTTTGGTTTTTGCGGTGCGGTGCTTGGAAGACATATTGGAAGCGTAATCCTGGTCTAATTTTATCCCATTCTTCCTTATATTTCCTATCGTCGTTGGGCTCAATTTAGTAGCATCTGCCACTCGCTGTATTACATTCTCAGTTTGAAGGGCGATTCCTGCGTTTGTTCATTATACTCTATTATATCTTTTTTTTCTCGGCATTTTTTATGCTTTTCGAAATAACAACAAGTTGACACACCAATGTTTTTGATTGACAGTGACGGATACTTTACATAACCAAAAATATAAAAAATGAATAATGATCAGACACCCATTTTTTTCCAAAATTTGTTGTCACCGCTGTTTGGAATATACTAAACAAAGATAAACAAAAATGACGTCATTACAAATGAGTATAATTTGGACTATAACATCATTGTTAAACATCAACGCTTTTGTTTATTTCCAAGCCTACCTGACAAAATTGCCGAAATGCATGATACTCTGTTAATCGAATGCCACAGCCCGGATGTTTTAATAATTTTATAAGCAAAAACTATTAGGTATGCCTATTTTTTTGCTTTTTTAGTGTTGATTTAACTTAAAATATCAAGTGTGGGGTATCCAAGGAAGTTTAAAGGTGTATGGAAGCCCAATACTGTAGAACAAAATTGTCCAGGCGTGCAGGGCAGCGGGAATAGGGGGGTTGGCCCCGCGGAGTATGCGCAATGAATAGTTTGTCAGAGCCGGACTTCCATAATTCTTTGTTACTATCCATCATCAAATGTCAAATTCAAGCATTCACTGTTTTTTTTTTAATTTTTTGCACAAAAATTTTGGTTATTAAACGATACTACCATAGAATATTTAAAATTATTGTGTAATATTGGATTTTATATCATCTGATATAATATGGAAAGAATAGATGGCGCCACTTTACTGCCTTTTATTTAAATGGTCGATATTTTTGGGAGTTTTGTATTTTTACCAAAAATCTTTGTAAATAAATAAAAACACGATTTTTAAAAACTAAATTTCAAACATTGTATGATAGTTTCATGTATTTATCACCAATTTTGTGATAAAAGAAGGGCAAGATAGTGTAAATGAGTTTAATCTAATCCTAAGATTGTGGTTGTACATTAAAAAGTGAAAATTTTTATAACTGCTTTTTAGGCATATACTTTTCACTAATAACAAACATTCATGAGACAGAATAACAGTGGTTAAAAATGTTTAGTAACCTTTGGTATCTAGGTATCCTTTGTAACAGTAGCCGTTAAATATTATGTGTCAGTATGTCGAGCTTAAAAAGTTGATAATGTAAGTTTGAGAAACCAAAAATCTAATTTCTTTTTAAACAAATACAGAAAAAGCAAAAAGGAACTTGAACATAAAATTGTACTTTCTTTCATTCAATTAGAAGGACCTGTA
>JAHBCN010019292.1:0-16126 GCA_019359885.1 Listronotus oregonensis
TTTTGGGACACCCTGTATATTATGAAAATAATATCTTGGCCACAATATTTCATGCCGTATAGCGTAAATAACCCTGTAGATGTTTCTTGGGTTGTACTGTTTGGAATTATTTTTTGATAAGAATAAAAAACAAAAAACAAGGTAGGGTCTAAAATCGTCTCAGGTGATACACATTCAGGTTCCCTTTAAATATGCTTACTTTGTAAAAATAGCATAGGCGTGTTGTTAAATTCATCGATGAATCGTGCGCAATAATCGTTGTTTCATCAAGCCGTTTTTAAATTAATTGATGGAACAGCGCTAAAGAAAGATGGCCGTTGTTTTAGTAGTATATGGACAAGGATAAAACCAGAGTTTATTAATCTTAAGGGGGTTATGGCATCTGCCATATTGAAAAATTCTTCTGTGACGTCAAGAAGGGCCCATTTCGGCCATGTTGGATTTTATGCCGGACAGTGGCGTCGAATTGAGATGGAAATGAAAAACTGTTTTTATACCGACGAACAAAATTTATATTTAAAAAAAATAAATGTAATTCAATTATTGAAATTAAAAATTAAAGCAACAACACGACGATGGCGTACCTTTTCAATGGTACCTACTACATTAGAATATTTTAAAAATGAGAAAAAAAATAAATGTTGTAGAAAATACTAATGATTGCTAATTTATTGTAATAATTATGAGTACTTACCCTATTTTTAAACACACGATATTGAAATATTAACACCTTTCTTTTCTTTAATAATACCCATAATATAAAGAAGTTTGTGGTTTTTAATTATTGTTTTATCTTGGGACAGTCCACAAAGGCTGAGGCCCAAGTACTAACGTACCGTAGGTGTCTAAAGTGTGATAAGAGGGAGTTTATTCACAAGAGACTTAAATTTTGGAGGAAAAGGGAAACCTTCTGCAGGTAGCAGGTTGCATAGTCTTGACACTCTAGGGATGAAGGAACGAAGAAAGCGGGAAGTTCGGGGCCTCTCTAGCTGAACTGTAAAAAGATGCATAAAAGAAAGACAGATTTCCTACAGCCCGTCGGTGGGCAACGGAAAGAAGCTTTTCTTTAAGTGCAGGATCAGAAATGGGCTTTTACAAGGTATCTTGAAGATCTTTGTAAGATTATAAAATTTCCAACTCCGGATCAGATACTGGAAGCCATAGAATAATAACTTTCCTTTTTAGGAATGTATGACGGTGTTTTTGTATTACTTCATAAATATATGAACTTGTCTATTAATCCTTAATTTATTTTATTTTAAAAACTAATTATGTTACTTTTAAAAACTAGTTATTTATTTACTTATGGAGCAAACAGCGTCTTGATATTCCAGAATAATAGCAAGATTTTCCACTTGGGCAATAAATTGAATTATTTTATGAAAAAAAAAATGTGAATACAGGTTTATTGCTACAAAACTAAACTTTATTTGTTTCACAACTACAACACTACAATACATTGACAATGGCAACAATTAGATAAAATACAACTGAAATTTTTACATTTTGAAATAGATATAAAAGAAAAGAACACAGTACTAATGGTATTATTTAATAATATTTTGTGGTATACTTAGTATATCACCTCTTGGAAGTTTATGAAAACTTATTTTTAAATATTTGCAGTTTAAAGCATTGTTCGCACATTCCTTAACACTGCACTTCTTCATATTGTACAAAACCCTAAAGACTAATTAAAACTACACGACTAAACACTACCAAAAACTATGTAAAAAAAAACAGTCAAAACCAAAACCAATAATATATCAACTTTGCACACAAATATTTGCAACTGCAAAATTAACACCATATAAAAACTTCGACTTGTGGCACGACTCTGTCTACAGCTGATAATGCTAGTAACTTTTAGTGTTACCCGACAGGGCCGCCAACACAAGCGGGACTTTTCACACCCTCACGTCTTGGACTTTTGCTGTCCCCGCTCTCGCCGATGTCATAACCCCCTTAGATTAATAAACTCTGGATAAAACTAGCGGTAATCTAGTGTGACGTCACGATAGATTTCAGCGCTAAACCATCTGATGAATTTAGCAACACGCCTTATGTTAGAAATAAAGTTTATTATTTACTTTAATTTACATTTTTGCCGTAAACACTATGATTTATAAAAACGTGTTATTTAAGGAAACAGAAATTCTGATAAATTATGCCGCGATATATGTATTTTAAACCCAAATAATAAACTAATTATCTTACTTTAGTAAACTAATAATTTTTAACCATGACAAATTGTGCAAAAAAAATAAAGTGCAGTATTAATTAATGGTAATTTTTTAAATAATATTTTATTTAATTTTAGCGTTCTGTTCTTGGAGCTTATTATATTTATTATTGTATATAAATGATTCATTTTTACTTTATATAAAAAGGAACTTTAAAATGTTTGCGGATGATACAACTATTTCATGGAATAACAAAAATACAAATTTTTTATATGATGTAATTAAAAATGATATTTTAAAAATCAAATCATGGCGTAATTCAGGTAATTCTAACTTGCTTTCTTTTAACAGAACTAGAACTAATATGTTAACGTTCAAATGGGTCCTCAATAACATAGTTTTAAAGGGTGAAATTCTAAACTTCGCTCCATTAACAAAATTTTAGGAATTTATGTCGATGTTAAACTAAATTTCAAAGAACATATAAAAAAATTATGTAGTAAACTTGCATCAGAACATTCCATTTTAAAACTATTTATTCTGCTTTAATTGAATCAATTATATGATATGGCATCTGTTTTTGGGAAAATTTCTATCAGTATTTACTCAAGGAAGTTTAAAGGTGTATGGAAGCCCAATGCTATGGCCCATTCGATCAAAAAATGTCCAGCCCAGTATAAAAATAACTGTCAGAGTTGGCCCGCCGATTTTGCGCAATAACGAAATTCCACGAAATAATTTAATGTGTTGCCTACTTACACACTGATAAATCAGTGTGTAGTTAGGCAACACATTATACTTTTATGAGAGCCGTATTAGTTTCGATTGTTTTGCTTTGTGTGATTATATTTTGTGGTTGCAGAAGTTTTTGGATTGATAAAAACCTTCTTATGTTAGTGATTAGTGTTTATTAAATTGTGACTATAATTTTGTGTTTATTGTTTGTTACTTATAATATCGTAACAAAATGACTAGAGGTTGTATGGTTTTGTCTTGCAAATCTAAGGGTAACATACCCGGCATTTTTACTTTAGGTAAGTATTTCTTATATTTAAATTAGGTGCTTCTTATGAGACGTAACGTTAGGTAACCGAATAAATAATAATATATCAATTATGAATTATAGAAAATAAAAATTTCATAGGAAATAGCAGTGAGAAAAGTAAGGCAATCTTAACTATCTTTTAGATGATTTCCACAATGTTTGTGTATTTCTGTGGATTATTAAAAAAAATAAGGTTTACATTTAAGTACTTTTATTTCATTTAATAATTTAGTACATTCTTTTAAAGGATCAAAATTATTAATTACTGGGCAGACCAGGCAAATTTTAATTTATACAGGTTCCTCTAATTGAATAAAAGAAAGTACAATTTTATGTTAAAGTTCCTTTTTGCTTTTTCTGTATTTGCTTAAAACGAAATTAGATTTTTGGTTTCTTAAACTTACATTATCAACTTTTTAAGCTCGACATACTGTAGACACATAATATTTAACGGTTACTGTTACAATGGATACCTAGGTACCAAAGGTTACTAAACATTATTAACCACTGTTATTCTGTCTCATGAATGTTTGTTATTAGTGAAAAGTATATGCCTAAAAAGCAGTTATAAAAATTTTCACTTTTTAATGTACAACCACAATCTTAGGATAAGATTAAACTCATTTACACTATCTTGCCCTTCTTTTATCACAAAATTGGTGATAAGTACATGAAACTATCATACAATGTTGGAAATTTATTTTTAAAAATCGTGTTTTTATTTATTTACTAAGATTTTTGGTAAAAATACAGAACTCCCAAAAATATCGACCATTTAAATAGAAGGCTGTAAAGTGGCGCCATCTATTCTTTCCATATTATATCAGATGATATAAAATCCAATATTACACAATAATTTTAAATATTCTATTGTAGTATCGTTTAATAACCAACAATTTTGTGCAAAAAATAAAAAAACAGTGAATGCTTGAATTTGACATTTGATGATGTCAACTTTATAGATAGTAACAACGAATTATGGAAGGCCAATCCCCCTATTCCCGCTGCCCTGCACGCCTGGACAATTTTGTTCTACAGTATTGGGCTTCCATACACCTTTAAACTTCCTTGTATTTACTATATTTAGTGTTTTCTTGTATAAGTGAGCAGTTCGATATATTTGTGAAGCTGAGGCCAAAGACTTATGTAAATCATTATTTATATCAATAAGAATTTTAACACATACTTCCATCTATATTTTGGAAACAGTATCTTTAATATTCAAAAAATATTGGTTTAATAATACCACCGGCACACAAAAAAAAGTGGTCTGGTGCATTTGACCGGACCAATCCGTCTATATGTATTTTGATGCGCTGACTCCAAATCCGAGGTCCGTTTGGCCCACACACCCTCAAAATTTTAAGTAAATTGCGAAAAACTGCTAAAAATGGTTAAAAATTTCAGTTAAGTTCAATAAAATCGATTTTTTTTATTGAACTTGATCAAGTATGTTTCACATGTATTTCGATACGCTAAATCTAAATCCAAAGTCCGTTTGGCTCTACACCCTTCAAATTTTAAGTAAATTCCAAAAAAAAACGCTAAAAATTGCAGTTATGAAAATGATAAAAATTTAATTAAATAAGGTCAAGTATGTTTTTTATGTTTTTTAATACGCAGAAGTCTAATCCGAAGTTCGTTTGGCCCGTACACCCTTTAAAGTTTAAGTAGATTTCGAAAACTGCTGAAAATGGGTGAAAATTTCGAAATATTGCTGTTATGAGAATAAAGAAAATTTTATTAAACAGGATCAAGTATGTTTATTATGTAGTTCAATTCGCTTAATTAAAATCCGAAGTCCATTTGGACGTATTTCCTCTAAATTTTGAGTAGATTTCAAAAAACTGCTAAAAATGGGTGAAAATTTCAAAATATTGCAGTTGTAAGAATGAAGAAAATTTTATTAAACAGGATCAAGTATGTTTATTATGTAGTTCAATTCGCTAAATTAAAATCCGAAGTCCGTTTGGCCGTATTTCCTCAAAATTTTGAGTAGATTCCAAAAAATGGGTGAAAATTTCGAAATATTGCAGTTATGAGAATAAAGAAAATTTTATTAAACGCAGGATTAAGTATGTTTATTAAGTAGTTCAATTTGCTAAATTAAAATCCAAAGTCCGTTTTGCCGTATTTCCTCTAAATTTTGAATAGACTTCGAAAAACTGCTAAAAATGGGTGAAAATTTCGAAATATTGCAGTTATGAGAATGAAGAAAATTTTATTAAACAGGATCAAGTATGTTTATTATGTAGTTCAATTCGCTAAATTAAAATCCGAAGTCCGTTTTGCCGTATTTCCTCTAAATTTTGAGTAGATTTCGAAAAACTGCTAAAAATGGGTGAAAATTTCGAAATATTGCAGTTGTAAGAATGAAGAAAATTTTATTAAACAGGATCAAGTATGTTTATTATGTAGTTCAATTCGCTAAATTAAAATCCGAAGTCCGTTTGGCCGTATTTCCTCAAAATTTTGAGTAGATTCCAAAAAATGGGTGAAAATTTCGAAATATTGCAGTTATGAGAATAAAGAAAATTTTATTAAACAGGATCAAGTATGTTTATTATGTAGTTCAATTCGCTAAATTAAAATCCAAAGTCCGTTTGCCGTATTTCCTCTAAATTTTGAATAGACTTCGAAAAACTGCTAAAAATGGGTGAAAATTTCGAAATATTGCAGTTATGAGAATGAAGAAAATTTTATTAAACAGGATCAAGTATGTTTATTATGTAGTTCAATTCGCTTAATTAAAATCCGAAGTCCATTTGGACGTATTTCCTCTAAATTTTGAGTAGATTTCGAAAAACTGCTAAAAATGGGTGAAAATTTCGAAATATTGCAGTTGTAAGAATGAAGAAAATTTTATTAAACAGGATCAAGTATGTTTATTATGTAGTTCAATTCGCTAAATTAAAATCCGAAGTCCGTTTGGCCGTATTTCCTCAAAATTTTGAGTAGATTTCGAAAAACTGCTAAAAATGGGTGAAAATTTCGAAATATTGCAGTTATGAGAATGAAGAAAATTTTATTAAACAGGATCAAGTATGTTTATTATGTAGTTCAATTCGCTAAATTAAAATCCGAAGTGCGTTTTGCCGTATTTCCTCTAAATTTTGAGTAGATTTCGAAAAACTGCTAAAAATGGGTGAAAATTTCGAAATATTGCAGTTGTAAGAATGAAGAAAATTTTATTAAACAGGATCAAGTATGTTTCTTATGTATTTCAATTCGCTAAATTAAAATCCGAAGTTCATTGGGCCGTATTTCCTCTAAATTTTGAGTAGATTTTGAAAAACTGCTAATAATGGGTGAAAATTTCAAAAAATTTCAGTTAAGAGAATGAAGAAAATTTTATTAAACAGGATCAAGTATGCTTTTTATGTACATCGATACGCTAAATCTAGGCCCGTCTGGCTGTACATACTTCAAATTTATGTACTTGATCAAGTTCAAATATGTTTTTATAACTGTAATTTTTCGCAATTTTTAGCAGTTTTTCGCAATCTACTAAAATTTGGAGGGTGTGAAATACATAAGAAACATACTTGATCAAGTTCACAAAAAAAAATTGTTTTCACAACTGCAATTTTTAGCAATTTTCAGCGTTTTGCAATTTACTTAAAATTTGAAGGGTGTACAGTCAAACGGACTTCGGATTTAGAATCAGCGTATCGAGATACATGAGAAACATACTTGATCGAGTTTAATAAAAAAAAAACGTTTTTATTAAACTCATCTGAAAATGTTTACCATTTTTAGCAGTTTCTTGTAATTTACTCAAAATTTTCAGGGTGTATGGTCCAAACGAACCTCGGATTTGGATTCAGCGCATCAAAATACACATAGATGGATGGGTTTGGTCAAATGCAAAGACCACTTTATTTTTTTTGTGTGTGCCGGTCAAGGAAGTTTAAAGGTGTATGGAAGCCCAATACTGTAGAACAAAATTGTCCAGGCGTGCAGGGCAGTGGGAATCGGGGGATTGGCCCCGCGGAGTTTGCGCAATGAATAGTAGGTCAGATCCGGACTTCCATAATTCTTTGTTACTAACGATAAAGTTGACATCATCAAATGTCAAATTCAAGCATTCACTGTTTTTTTTATTTGTTGCACAAAATTGTTGGTTATTAAACGATACTACCATAGAATATTTAAAATTATTGTGTAATATTGGATTTTATATCATCTGATATAATATGGAAAGAAAAGATGGCGCCACTTTACAGTCTTCTATTTAAATGGTCGATATTTTTGGAAGTTTTGTATTTTTACCAAAAATCTTAGTAAATAAATAAAAACACGATTTTTTTAAAATATATTTTAAACATTGTATGATAGTTTCATGTACTTTTCACCAATTTTGTGATAAAAAAGGGCAAGATAGTGTAAATGAGTTTAATCTTATTCTAAGATTGTGGTTGTACATTAAAAAGTAAAACTTTTTATAACTGCTTTTTAGGCATATACTTTTCACTAATAACAAACATTCATGAGACAGAATAACAGTGGTTAAAAATGTTTAGTAACCTTTGGTACCTAGGTATCCATTGTAACAATAACCGTTAATCCGTTAAATATTATGTGTCTACATTATGTCGAGCTTAAAAAGTTGATAATGTAAGTTTAAGAAACCAAAAATCTAATTTCTTTTTAAACAAATACAGAAAAAGCAAAAAGGAACTTAAACATAAAATTGTACTTTCTTTTATTCAATTAGAGATACCTGTATCAATTAAAATTTGCCTGGTCTGCCCAGTAATTAATAATTTTGATCCTTTAAAACAGTCTTTCTCAAAGTGGGCGATAACGCCCCCTTGTGGGCGCTGGAGGCCTAGAGGGGGGCGGTAAGGGACCCAGAAAAAATTGGGGGGCGCTGATTTGATTTTGGGGGGCGATGGGTGATTTGTAACGTCAGCTACTTCATATTTTAAAATTCAATGAAATTAAAACCTTTCACTACACAACATCCATTTATTAGTTGATATATTAAATATTTAATATTTTTAATGCGTTCACAACGCTATTTATATGTTAAGATATTTAGTAATAGGTATCAAACACTGAAATATATTCGTGTCTTCATAGTTCTGCAGGTGAGGTGCCACATCCGAAGACACGTGTTAAAATATGTATATCTAGTAAAATTAAAGAAAAATAAAATTAAGCTTAGAATGATTAATTATAATTCACGTTTGGACAAACAAATATTGGACGATTTATTTGTGCAATCTGTATTTAGTCCGTCAACGTTCGTCGGTCCGTGTTTTCGGAGTGCAGGTGCCCAAATACACAGCCGCGGCTTGCGACCGCCCGGCGACTGACGTGACTAGAGGTGTGTCGTTGCGAAGGATTTCGTTCAAAAAGAACGAATTTGACCCTGGTGATCGCTCTGATGAATAACGAACCTAGTTTTGTTTTATGTGTACTCGTATTGTCGGTTCGAATCAGTTTTGGCTATATACCTATTTGCGCAATTTAAAAAGAACTTTTTTTCTTTGTTTTAACTATTTTTTTGACCAAAGACTTAATTTGGAGGTTCATTTGTGGGTTTTTAAATGATTATAGTTTTAAAGATTTCAAATATTTTTTTTAAAAAAATAATTATACCAAAATAAATACATGAAAAATTAAATTTCTTTATTTAGAAAACTATCACATTTTTTTTTAATTCATTACCGATCGAGTCCGACCGGCTTTTCCATCATAAAAAAAGGGGAATCTTTGCATCAACCTTTAAGGGGAATGCATCAAATGAATTGATTCAGTAAAAAGATTCGAATTTTCCCAAATTTTTAGACGTGACGTTTTGCGCATGAAACCAATTTTCCTCGCTCGCCCTCCGCCACTCTGCCCGCTCCCCAAAAATACTCTTAATATTGTAAAGTTGAATATAATTTCAATGTTGATAATTTTAAATAAGATCTTTTTTTTGTAAGTGAATAATAGTGCCTCTGATAGGAAAAGTGTCGTTTAGAATATGGGTTTTAAATTTAAAATTTTAGGCGAGACTAAAAATTAAAAGATTTTTAGGGACGAAAAGTGGGGTTGCTCCAAATAACTGATTTTCAAAGTGGTGACAAAAAGTTAAGAACCTCTTTTTAAAAAAAAGTCCCAAAATTAAAGAAAAAAAAAAGGTCCTAAATGAAAAACCTTTTATTTCTTTTTTAATAACCCAGAAATACACAAACATTTTTGGAAATTTTCAAAAATAGTTAAGATTGCCTTACTTTTCTCACGCTATTTTCTATGAAATTTTCATTTTCTATAATTTATAAGATATATTATTATTTATTGGTTACCAACTTTGTGCCCATAAAAAGAAATTTTTTTAAATTTAAGAAATACTTCCCCAAAAAAAATCCCGGGGAAAATTTTTACCCTTAGTTTTAAAAGGGACAAACCATACAACCTCTAGTTATTTTGTTAGATATTAAAAAGTAAAAAACAATAAACACAAAATTATAGTCAAAATTTTAATAAACACTAATCACTAAAATAAAAAGGGTTTTTTACCAATCAAAAAACTTCCTCCCACAAAACATAATCACAAAAAGCAAAACAATCGAAACTAATAGGCTTTCAAAAAGTATAATGTTTGCCTAACTACACCCCATTTATCAGTGTGTAAGTAGGCAACAAATTAAAATTATTTCGGGGAATTTTTTAGGGAGAATGGCGGGGCCAACCTGAAGATATTTTATATTTTGGGGGACATTTTTGACCGAATGTAATTGGGTTTCCATAATTTTAAATTTTTCCCTTTGGTGCCGGAAATTTTTTAGAATTTTTCGCACAATACTAGAGAACATTCTCAACTTTATCTCCCAAATCCATGTTTTATTTTTATAAAATAATATATTTATGTCTCAAAAAATGTTTAATCATTTGTTTGCCTGTTAGTATTTAAAATATAGGTAGTTTTTATAAATTCAAATCGTACATCAAAAACTTATTGTTAAGAAAGGCTTATTGTAATGTCTAAATACTTTGAAGATACTTTAAAATAGATTTATTGCATAGAATTATTATATTGTCTTTTTTTTAATATCATATACTTAATTTTTATTCTTTGTTATTATCATATTTTTATTTTATTCTGTTTTACAATTTACTAAATTATCCAACAAAAGCACTAACACTGAAGCACCCTGTATATACTAAAAATTATAATTTAGTGATCGATCAGTTTATGCGAAAACAGTTAAATTAATAAAACATCCTACTTCTATCGGAAACTACTTTATACCGTTATTAAAAATTCGTTAGGGAATATTAAATCTAGTTTTTTAATGATGTTTTTACTTAAATATTTTTAATTTTAGGTTTTCACAGATATAGGTATCGATAGTTTTAATTATAACTAAAGGTTTAAAATAATATAGGATATTAATGACTTTATTGGAAAAATTATTAAATGTTAGATCTTAATTGTAGATTAGAAAACATGTTTTTTTAAAATTTTTTTGGTGATATTGATGAAAACAAAATATAAAAAGAATATAAAATATGTTTTTAGGTTGTGGGGGGATTCATGTTTAATAAGTTTTTGTTGGGTTTACCGACTGATCTTGATTTTAAAAAAATGGCTTAATGAACCACCAAATTTAAAAAAAAAAATATTGACAAATATAATATACTTTTTTGAAAAATTTTGGGTTTATTTAAATGGGTTTTAATCAGTTCGAGATATCAAAAGCTTTCGTAAATGCGAATAAATTAAGTCTACCGTAAAACGGGCCACTTGCACACCGCGTAACCTCACATTAACCCTTTCTGTATTTTTTTTTATATATTTTTCTTTTTTTTTTTTGTGTTAACGGTGGTTTTATTGTTACAGGAAAAAAGAAGTAAAAAATTGTTCGTACTTACCAAAAACTCCGGGTTCCAAACACCGGAATTATACAGAAACGGCCATGCGCGAAGCAAAGGTTTTTGCGGGATGTCAAAAACTAGCAGCTCAAACGTTCGGGTGGAACGGACGACTTAGGGCGACGTCCTGCCGGTGCGCCCCGAAAGCAGCGTGGGCCCGTTAAGTGGGTGGAGAGGCTTTTCGAGGACATTGGTGGCAAATTGGGGTTCCCCCTCACAAAGGTTGATATTCGAGGGACCAAAAGTTTGAAAACAGGGAAAAACGGTTAGAGTGTTCAACAATAACTATCCTGGACCTGATTTCTTAGTTTATTTATAAAAAAAAAAGTTGAGCACAGAATGGCGTTTAACATAAAGAGATCCAGAGCATCGGTTGATCGAGATGAAATTTACAGTTCTTCGACAATATTGACTTAACAATTAGGAAGTGAAAAGAAAACTTTTACAACTACGACGAAACAAACGTAACAGATGATCCTGGGTCCAGGAGTGGTTGTCCCCTAGGAATACAAAAAGGGGGGAAAGATTCAGGGCATTCCCGCTACCATAAGCAAAGTGGGAATGCTAATGGAGCCCCTTTTCCCACCTAGAGGACCCATTAAATCTATACGAAAACTGGACAAAAGGTGGACCAAAAGGGAAAACGAAATATGCAAGAAACGAGATGGTTCGATATGAACTTGTTTGAAACGTGGTTTTTTTTTTCACCCCTCACGTCGAATCAACCGGGAGAATAAGGGCCAAAGTGGTCCCATTGGTGACATTGAAGTCACTTTTCACCAAAAGTGATAGAGCGTGTGGTTCTAATAATTTTCACATAACTCCCTTCCCAGCCAACCCACTCACTTAATGCACCGCTTGATGTAGCTGTTTTTTTTTATGAAAAAGAAATGGGGAGATTCTCGATCAGGGAAAAAGGAGTCGTTTCCAAGGAACTATCCCGAAGGAAAATTTCCGAATCTTCTGGATAGATTGGGGGAGAGGAATAAGCCCCAAAGTGTCACAAAATCTAAAATCAGGATTTAGAGCACCGGCTTGCATCCTGCAAACCTCGAGTTTTGAAGCGCATTCCTGATGGAGGAAAAGATGGAAGTCGAAAGAATTTTAGAAGGGGATTGATTTGCTAAAAGAACACTGGAACGGGGGCTGAGAAAAGACGAAAAAGGAAAAGTCGAACCTGAACTGATGGTCTCGCGACATCAAAGGGGGAAATCCTTCAATGGTCACGAATGATTCACCAGCAGTTGAAAACCGGAACCCTCTAGAGTGGTGTGAAAGGCGAAAAAATTTTGTAGCAGAAAAAGCAAGAGAATAAAAAAAATACGAGTCTTCCAATGTGCTATCTGCGAATTAACTGAAAGATTACAGAGACAAGTGATTGATTCAAGGGCCGAAATGTCAAGCATGGGATTTGGGCCCCTGTAAAAAAGATAGCAGACCCATTTTTTTTGGGGAGCAATGCGATGATAAAGAAAACAACAGTCTCCTTGATGACAGTGATGACAAAAAATTTCCAAATTGACGATTACCCCAGTTTTTTTTAAGGGTTGTGATGTTTCAAAGAATGTGCCTTAATTTACCAAAGCTTTAGTAAGCGGAGAAAGTGTTTATTTTTTTTTTTTGAAACTTGTTATTTACATTTTTTTTAGTATTTTTGTAAGAACCTGTTTAAGTTTATTGCATTTTGACGCATAAATAAATTTTTCTCTTTAAAATAAAGATTTTTAATTAGATTTCAAATTTATTGCCATGGGTCTAAAATATCTTTTTTTTGATACGACTGCGGGGTAACATGCACTAAAAGTCATAAGCATTCATTTTATAGCCGTTCAAATACGGGGGGAACTTGCACACCCAAAAAAAAATTTTTGGGGGGCCCATGGCTGAATTTGGGGGGGTTTCATCGGATGGATACCCCCAGGGTAGGTCGGTACAATGTAATTTTTTTGAAGCTGCAAAAATTACAACATACAACGGTATATGGGAAAATATGAAAATGTGGGAAGTAGCCCCGTTTTGGGCCCCCGCCCCAGCGAACGAAGTACGAAACCATGTGTGACGTTGCCAATGTCTGTCGCTTGTACCTTATTCGGAAACTGGAAGTAGCGAAAGCGGGCAGCTAAACGGGTTGTGTATTTTCTAGTCGCGTTTCATCACATAGTAAAGGCCTGCCAGCAACCTGTTTAACTTTTTGTTCAAGGATTGAATGCAAAGCGCGAAAGTCTCTCATGGACATCGGCTCGCGTTAGCCAAAGTTCTAAGGGGTATCAAAAATATAGCATTGAATGGTTTATTTTATCCGTAGTAGTATTATCTTTGAATAGACCTAATACAAATTTGTTGGTACCATATATTCCTGGCTTATCAAATAAAATTAAATAAATGGGTAATAAATTAACTATTTCTATTAAAAGACAAAACTCCATTAAACTTAAGTAACAAAAACAAAACCCTACAATATAAACGACACCACAAAAATGCTATTTATAAGATCCTTTGTGAATGTAATAATTTGTTATTGGTGAAACTTCCAGACCATTAGCCAAACGCATAGAAGAACAATGAACATACATTAAAAACACAAAATTCGTTAAATCAAAAATCTGACAACACGCATTTAATAACAATCACATAATAAACTGGGATGATTCTAGTATTTTAGCAAAGGAAACTTGTTTCATAAAAAACGTAAAATAAAAGAAGGTGCAATTATATTAAACTGCTCAACAAAAGATCAAAAATTATTTTAATTCTTTAGACCCATTTTCAAACTACTGTAACTTTTAAAAATTAACTGCCTTGAATATGTAAAACGAAGTTTAAATCCGCGTTCTTTAATTTCTAAGTTGTATTGCATTTTAGTTTTAAAAAAGATGAATATTATTTTCACATGTACGTAGGGGTGCTCAGACAGAGTGCTGCAAAAACACAAAATTCCGGAGTGTCCCATTCGGTGGTATTTTTTTGGTCGTTATAATATGGGTTACTTAAGGTCATATCATATCTCTAGATGATTATGCCAGTTTTTTGAATTGAGGACCTCTTGGCTTACATGTACTTTAAACGGGCTTTGGTACCACCCTTTAAAAGCTATAACTGAAAAATGGATTGACGGATTTCAACGAATCTTTCATATTTGAGTTAGTTTTATGTGATTTTATAAATTTAAGCACTTTCGATAGGTCATAATTTTATGAGTATACGGAGCTAACAAATACCAAAAACGTAGTTGATTTAGAAATCCTAAATATAGGAAAATTATTGAACGCTGCACTATGGTGTGCGTTTTGTTTAAAAAATGGCTGCTGTATTGTTATCTCGAAACTATTTACCGTTAATCGATTTATGCTGCTTAAGTGCCTGTAAAAGCACTAGCAAAATGTGCGTCAAATATTATGGCATTAGGTTCGAATGGTTAGAATTCTCAAATAACGACTTAAAGTTTTAAACATTTTTAAACATAAAAAATAGGTATTTGGTGTTGTACACCATGATATACGAGTGATCAACAAATTTAATGTTTAATTTTGTGCCATTTTGGATAGCAAAATGTTTTACTTATTAGAATAATATTGTTTTTTCGATATTCATAGACGTTTTTGCAAGTCTTTATTATTAAAATCCTAGATAAATGTAAATTTAGGATTTCCAGAAAATCCATTTTACAAATGTTTTAATAAACGTTAAAAAATAAAACTTTCCCATTAGATAAAATTTTTTTAAAACCCTAATTGCAAAATTACATTTAAAAAAAAATATTAAAAACAGCAATAGTAACAGATAAAATTAATAATGTAATAAACAAAAAAAAAATTAAAATTAATAATGGATGGTCCCCCCCTGAGCCCTCCTAACCCTTTTTTTCTATTTAGCTTATTTTGCCATTTTTAAAGAGTAAAATTACCCCACAGAAGACAAAAAATTTTGTTTGACTTACAAACTGTTTTATGACAATGACATTATTCCATCGTTGCTATAGAAAAGTATCGCTTAAAATAAATTCAATGTATTAACTAAACATTTTTTTTTTTTTTTGTAGAGGTAATTTGACTTTTTAAAAAGGAAAAAATAAGCTAAAATTCAAAAACTTTTTAAAAAATAAAATTTTAAACCTAAAATTTTAATTTAAAACATGTTCGCAAACAAGGCCCTTTTACCTAATGTTTTGGGTAATTTGGGGTACCATAATAAATTTGAAAGCACCTTTTTTGATCACTCCGTATATCATGGTGTACAACACCAAAACCCCAATTTATGTTTAAAAATGTTTAAAACTTTAAGACGTTGTTGGAATTCCTACTATTCAGTCCTAATGCCATAATAACAACGCATTTTTGCTGAATAAGTTTACAGGCACCTTTAAAAAGCATAAATCAATTAACGGTAGAAATCGTTTCGAGATATTGACACAAACTTCAACTTGGCCATTTTTAAAAAAAAACACACACATATGGTCCCTTTCGTTCAATAATTTACCCTATATTTAGGATTTCTAAATCAGCTACGTTCTTGGTATTTGTTTTTCCCCATACTATTAAAAAAAAAAACCTATCGAAAAGTGCTTTTGGACATAAAAAAATCTACGAAAAAGGGTTTCCGGGAAAATGAAACACTCGCTGAAATCCGTTAATCCATTTTCCAGTTATAGCGTTTTAAAGAATTAATTACCAAAATTTGACGTTTAGAAGTGTATCGCAAGCCAGAGGTCCCCAATTCAAAACTGGATAAACGTCTAGAGATATTGATATGACCTTGGTAAAACCCAAATTATAACGACCCAAAAAAAATTTCCACTGAAATGGGAAAACTCGAATTTATTGTTTTTTTTCAGCACTCTATTGATGACCCTGTACATCATGATAATATTCATCTTACTAAAACTAAATGCAATACAGCTTAAAGTAGAAGAAAAGCGGCTTTAAGCTTGTTTTAGATATTCAAAAAAATTAATTTTTTTTAAAATTACAGCAGTTTGAAAATTGGGGCTAAAATTAAATGGTACGATCTTTTTTTTTTGAGCAAAATTTAT